>JAPPVO010000013.1:100902408-101134083 GCA_030407325.1 Camellia japonica | reverse complement strand
TTTAATTTTTCGTTGTTTGATTATATAAGTTTATGATGGTGAGGAAGAAAATCTCATGAGCCAGAGCCATGCAGAGGTTGATGAAGAGTTTAGAAATAGATACTAGATATATATATATATATATATATACTAGCAGTTGGCACACGCGATGCGTGTACAATTCAAATAAGTAAAAATAGAATAAAATATTTATTATATATAGTATGCTACTCAAGGGGTAAGAGACTTCTTCACTTGACATAAGTTCAAGGTTCAAGTCCCTTTCTCTCATCTATCTATCTTTTTTTTTTAAATAAAAAAGTGAACACATGGTAGCATAAAAACCCAAGGCTTTAAGACACCATAAAGGGTGTTCACTTTATATATAGTATAGATATATATTGTTTGTTGGTATTTTGAAATTGTTAAATGGTATATATAGTTAAGATTTTGTTCTGTTAGGTCTAAAGTATGTGTTCATATTTTGGGGAGATATATGTTTATTGGATGTTTATGTTTATTAGATTCGGGTGATTCAGTACTCCTAAAGTATGAATACGTGGTGCTCTATAAGGTTTTGATTGGTAGAGAGACATAAATGCTCATAATTTATGTTGAGAATGAAGAACAACATGAGATTAAGTAATTGGTGATTTACTTGGAGTATGATCACATGTATTCCGGGAGTATTGAATAATCTCCCATTAGATTCACTATTCTCGATTGCTTGTTTGCATTTTCTTCTTCGTTTGGGTTGGGTGTGTGCATATATTTGGCTAGTCTTTTTATGTTTATTTTAAAAAAAAATTTACCGTTATATTTGTCTTATTTGTTTCAAAGCACATATATACCGTTCTTTGTAGTTGAGAGACACATCATATATATTATCTATACATCTATATATATACTAGTGGTAGGACACGTACGTTGCACGTGAAATATGCTTATATCTTTTTTTAATAGGGTCGTTTGGTATTACTTATAAGTTACTTTCATGATTATAGCATTTTAGATTCACTGCTGGAAAATCCACTTTCAGCGGCGTTTAAAAAGACGCCGCTTAAAGCACTAAAAACGTCGCCAATTCTTTTTGTGACGTTTAGCACCAAACGCCAACGACGCGGCCGTCGCTATAACTTTATGGCGTTTGAAAAACATCATTATATTAGTATGGGCGACGTTTTTAAAAACGCCACCAAATGTCCTACCTAGCTGTATTATGACGTCACTATGGACATTTAGCGACGTTTTTTAAAACGCCATCATAGACATTTATACATTTTAAAATTTAGCCGTTAGAGTGGGATATAGTGACGTTTTTTAAACGCCGCCACAGCCTTTTTTTAAAATTTTTAAATTGTGCTAATTTAATATGGTTGAACAAAAAAAATACCTAAACTAAGCTTGAAAACAAAATTAAAAATAAAAAACAATGTATTGCATACCTAAGAATAGAAACAATTCAGATTTTAAATGCATCAATTAAAATCAAAATGGTCAAGAAGTGTAATTTCCCCCAAAAAATTTAAAAGGAATAGAAAGCACACTAATGTGGATCCGTTGGAGAGATTGTTTTGTTGTTTGGTTCTTTGTTAAGAATCTTATACTTTGCACATGAAAGAGACTGGAGCAGCCTAACAACATCATCATCTGTCAAGTTTAATTGAGTCATGATTTCCTGATAACTCAATCTGTCTGAGGCATTAAAAAGCAGCAGCACAGAAGCATGTATTGATGAAATGCTAAAGCTCAAACCTCTGCGTTAAGAATCATAAATCCATGCATTAGATTAAAATAAGTTTCTTCAACAAAATACCTGGTAGGTTGTCACAATGAGCTCCATAGTTTTGGGTTCAAATTTTCCATTGAGGTTACAAGTTCCCAATGAATAAATCCATGTAAGTTTTCTGTGTTTTGTTTTTGTTTGATAGAATTCTCTGAAAACTTCCACACACTTAACCTAGAGCAGAAGTGAATAAATAGAATGACGTCAGTGGGAATGTTCAACAACACAACATATGACATAAATTCACATTAAAAGAAACAATTTCAAAATTTCAATCTATGTGCGAATAAAAATCTACAAGCATTACCATTTCTACTGGGAGGTTGAGGTCAAAAGACTTGTAACTAGGCCAAAAGCCAGTAGTTAGGACAGTAACAGTCAGGTCAATCCCAGGACTTGCATCTGGATTGGTTTTGAGGTACTCTTCAAAGTTAGTTTGATTTTCCCTTGCCAAAGTCAAATCTGTGACCTGGAAAATAGCAAAGCAAGAAAACAATTATTTCTGCCAGTATCCCAAAACTACATTAAAGCATGGCTTGCAAATTAATACTGGTTGTAGACAACTCACCATTCCTTCCATCTTTGATGTAAACTGACCACCACACTGCTGCTTCAGCTTTGTCAGGATACTTCTCTCATGCTCATCATTGGCACTCTTGTCAAAAAGTAAGCGTCGAGCAAGCTTTTTTCTGCCAGTCATTGCAACAAAAAAAATAAGTATCTATGAATCATCCAATCACAATATTCTGTAATCACTTGAAAACCAACAAAAATTAAATAAAATTACCGGTAGAATTCAGCGAATAGATCCTTATCACTAATATAAGGAGCTTTACTACCTGTAGAATAAAAAGAAATCCAATTGCAACTGTTTGTATCTCATTCTCAACAATAAGTCAAAGCAAATGCTATGAAAGATAGAAGCATACCTTCTCAAGTGTTTCCTCAATGGCTTCATTACCAAGGTTGTTAAAATCAGGATCCTACGTTGGATCGTTGGAGGTGTTTATAGGATTGGATCGTAGAATCGGATCGAGGATCGTAAGATCCTACCGAAAAAGATAAATTACATAATAATTTAATTTAAATAAATATTTATTATAAAGTATACACAAAATGAGCCTATATTCTATTAAAAGAAATGAATATATTATGAAAAATATAATACTCCATGTAAAATGTATATATAATATTATACAGTAGAAAACTCGATGGTAAAAGTTTTGTATTTCATCAAAAAAGAAGGTGAAGAAAAAGAAGAATTCTATAACAAAATACTTTACAATCTACAATAATGCATAAAAAGTGAAGAAAAAATATTAACAAAATTGGATATGAAAATAGATTAAGAACTCAAAAGAGTAGCTTAGTCGAATGATAAGGTTTGTCATTAGTATCCCTAGTGGAGCGGATTCGAGTCACAAAAAATAATCTCTCCAAAAATTGGGATAAAGTTGCAATCATCTTACCCTCCTTAGACTCCGCTAAAGCTAAGTTTTTTTCCGACTATTTAATTTTCTTAAATTACCGCAATATTTGAATGTTTGTTTCCTAGTTTGTTTTTCTTAGTCTATTTGTTTCAATACTACTTAATTTTTATTATTTATTTTGACCACATAAATTGGTATTTAGCCAACAAATATAAAATTTACAATAAAATATGTCATACAATACAAAACAAAACTTGTAAATTGGATCGGATAGGATCGGATTCGGATCGGGATTCCACGATCCTATAAGATCCCACTACCAGGATCGAAAGATCCTACCTATAAGGAGTTTTTTACACGATCCGGATCGATTGTACTCAAATGGATCGTAAGATCGTAGGATCGTAAGATCCGGATCGGGATTCTGACAACCATGTTCATTACTCAATTTCTCACTCCCATCTTTCTTAAGAATACTATCACAAAATGTGGCTAGTAGTTCTGCACTCGAGCTTCCACCAACACCTTTGTTACAGAAGACTTCAAAAGCCTCTTTGAGTGCCTAAGGCAAACAAAGGAGATTTTAATACATGAATACTAGGAAGGAAACCATGATTATGCAGCAATTGTTTAATACAAACCTTGTGAAAAAGAGTATGGTTCATAAAACAGTTATTTACGTACGCCATGTACTTGTCATGAAGCTTGATAACTTTTCTAACAAAAACCTGAAGGCCCCACAGGTTAGTCAGTTCCCATACCAAGAATCCATTGACAAATCCTAGAAGTGAAGTACTATAAGAATTTGACATTACCTGTTCCTGCAGACCAACCACATCTTTCTTATCTGCCTGTACCAGGACACTTCTTAGCATTAGAACCAGAAATAAAATTAGAAAAGATTATCACTAAGACATATACAAGAGTAGATATGTTCTTTCCACCCAGAAAAGGGGAAATAAAATAAAAAAAGGAAAAGAAAGAAAAATTTTAAGTGAACAACCTTGGTCAATGAGTATCTCATGCATCTTTGTACTGGTCGTAACGTGGGTAAACTGTCATAACACGATGCCCATTGCCCTAGATGATGATTTGGCATAGAAATCAGATCAGTTAAAAATTCATCATCTTAAATGTTTTACCAATTTACCACAAAACTAACCAAGAAGATGATTCAACTATAGTAGCAAATAAACAAGTATAGTAAATAAAAAAAAAATAGAGCTGGAGACAGATGCTTACCGCCATGGTTGGTGGCAGTCCCCCAAGAACATCACCAAGCCCTCCAGTTTTGCTCCATGGACCCACCTCAGCTCCCACAAAAACAATGTTCATCTCACTTCCATATATAATGGTGCTTGATGGTCTATCATTCTCAGTTTTGAGACCATTTTTATTACTGGCATGCTTGGCGATTGCTTTCGCGCTCTTTTTCATTTGTAGCATGTCCAATTTGTTCAAAGATCTTAATCCATTGTGAGTCATGTTTGTCTCTTCAGGCCAATCTGACCCAAGTTTGTTATAGTTTCTCCTCCGCATGGTTTGTCTCTTTAGTATTTTATTACTGGCATGGTTTGTCTCTTTAGTATTTATAGCAAAGAGTCTATGAATTTCAAGTTACTTAAGCAATGAGAAGCAGATACAGAGTAATAATTAGGGACACTTGCATGTTTTCCATTCTTGCGTCGTCAAGCCATTGTCACTGGGAAAAGCCGGTCCAACAGAGTATAAATACCACCGCCTAAGAGGAAAGCACCACTACAAAACATCAAATACATGTATATGAGCGACAACCACACTCGAAGGAACATAATTGTCAACATCTGACCACTAATGAAGATGAACATTGAAGAGTAGATGCAAAAAAGGAACCTCAAGCACAACTTATCCTAATGCCAAAAAATGGGGAGAAAATACCTCATTGGGTTGATCCATGCTGAGAATTTGCGGAATGAAAGCAGGCTCTGCAGACAATGTGTTAGAAATTGCCCAAGATACAAACGAACAATAAAAATTAGACAAACAAAAAGTGTAGGAGTAAGAACGAAACAGAGTGGCAAACAGTTTATCAGTGATGGCATGGATTTGGCCTCCACCTACCGATGGTAGGAAGATCAGTATAAAGCAGTCTGAAAAGGTAATAATTCAGATGGAAATTGAAATCAATAAACATTTAAAAGTACCTTGGATGCAGCTACATATCCAAGCAAGGTTGCCAGCACAGGAGTGCTGCAAGGTGAAACGGCTAATGCAAATGTAAGCCCAGCCAAATATGCTTGCGCACCTGACATGTCCAATTTTTAAAAATGTTATTTGCACTTTCAAGCTATAAGCACATCCGAGAGCCAGCTAAACAACAGTGATGAATACTTGAGAATCTGATGGTAAAATTAGAAAGTCCATTACCTGAAGGGAAATTAGCAGCAGCAGCACGAGGATCAAAGTTGTTGAAAAATGAAGGAAGCTGTAACTCAATTATCTGCAATATCGGCCAGCAAGACCATGGAAAAAAGAGGGACATTAGCCAGGAATAAATAGATAAAAACAATATCAATTTCCAACTTAAGTGATTCTGTTTAGACATACTTAAGTATGCCATGCTAACAGAAACCAATTGGGTCAATTAGATAACATGGCTCGAGTCTTATGTAAGCTGAAAACTAAAAAATTTATTTCCATTGATACTATTACTTCGTTTCACTTTCAGACCTTATAAAACCTTCAAACAGGAGGAAAACATAACCAAGAATTATGTCCAAAATTATACATTAATTAAAGCCATACCTAAAATAAATTGGAGTACTCTGTCATCAAGGCCCATTTGTTCCAAATTATACATTATAAACCTGATAGCAGCATTTTAGCACTAGTGCAGCCATAACCTCTGTCTTTAACAAATTAACCGAAGTGAAACGCAAATGCAATCTTCATTTTCTTATTTCAATTTTATTTCTTTAAAGCTTGAAAGTTTATTTGACCAGTTATCCACACTATTTTGCGCATTACATCCAGATGAAATGCCTATTGACAACACATAATCTTTCTTTCTTACTTTCCTTTCCTTTCTTTTTTTTTAAAAAAAACCTTTTTTGACAACTATTATAATCGCACATGCAACAACCCTCTTACACCATGCTTCCCACAAATTTTCACAAAGTGTGCTGCAACCAGTCACTGATTAAGCTCTATGCCAGCCATTTGGGTTGGATGCAAGTTTACCACTAATATGTATCAAAGATAAGCTATATCATAAGCTTTCTAAGTTTTAGTTCTAGTAGTCACATATGGTAATAAGCAGAAGAGTAACAGTATGCACCGATATCCTTTTGATGAAGAAATTATGGTTGGCGATACCTTGGGCAGTAGAAAACATGAAATGTGCTCTTGGTGGATACAGCATTGCCCACGAGAGAAAGAACGCTTTGATAATTTTGGTTACCGAGAACTGAATCAAGAAGACCATTTCTTGGTCGAATAGCGCATAAGAGAGATTACAGACAGTTCAAGTATGGACAGCACCACCTGCATTTGTTAAAAGGTAAAAAAAAAAATGTTATTAATGCAAGAACACATTAATTATGTAGAAACAATAAATAATAAAATGAAGTAGTTGTTTTACCACCGACAAACTATTCATTATTACTTGTGAAGATCAACTACAGCCTTCTTAGAGGCATTAACAATGCAACTATATAATTAGAAAAGCCTAATAATGTATTTAGCAAACTAATAAAATAAATTCTCAACATTTTGCATGATAGGGACCTGAAATCATTGTGTGAGAATTTTGGATTCTATGATTCTGAATGGGACAACAACTAACTACTAAGTAATATATATTCAAATGAAAGCTCTCTGTTAGACTATTACTAGGTAGATCAATGCATGATAGGGACCTAGGATTCTAGGACTCTCTTTGCTACTGTTTACTATTGAATGAATTAAAGAGGCCTAAAAAAAACAGGGGCAAAAAAAAAAAACAAGGGCTGGGCTGAAGTCACCTTCTTGTTGCTGCGAAAAACAGATGAAATCAACTTCGACAAAAGGGAGGAAATCGATTTCGAGTGGCTCTTCTTGCTGCACTGCAAAAAAGAAGAAAAAAAAAATGTAAAAAACCAAGAAGAATCAAAGAAGAAATGAAGAATAAAAACGATGAAGAAGAAGAATCGAACAAAGGACATTCACCGGAGTTTACTCAATGTGTAGCATTTTGGGCTTGGTTGTAAGAGTAACTAGGTTAGGTTTGTTATTTTGAAGTGTGTGTTTGAAGATTGGCTTGTGCAAGTTGTTCCATTACACAAAGGCAAAACTGCAAATGTGCCTGAAAGATTGAAAAATTGAAAGGTTAATTTGAAATTCTAAATTTGCTTCCCTCCTAACAGAAGAGTTTCAAGCTGTCAACTTTATGGTAAATATGATGGAGAATAAAAGGGAAAAACTTATCGACAACCTTTGGAAAACAAAACTTGATTATAGCAATCAATCAATGTGAAGATCATGAAACCGAAATGGCAAAATCTGCAGAACAGTTGCAGCTTATATGACTCCTCGAAAAATTGCAAACCTTCCAGCGATCAAATAAATAGCTATAATCATATAGATATTAAAAAATAATAATAATATCTGTCTCCGTTATTAAAACCAATACTTAAAACATTCCCCAAAATCAGAAATAGTAACCATTGGGAAAGAGGCTAGTGCTAAAATATACCTCACGAATGGTCATAAGGCTTGGCTTGTCTCCCACTGGTGGAGTTTGATTGCACACAACATGGCAAATAGGCAACCTGGAAGATGTACCCTCACACAAAATACGGCTCCAACCAGCAACGATGTCCATCCATGCCCCCCCATGTTTTTCCAGTGGACGAGAATATGGATCAAAATAGAAGTAAGCTATTGGAATGCCTAAGCAATTTTTGACACAGTAAAATCTGACAGTGAGAAATAACCACTGACAATATCAAAGAGCATCTTTGAGAGGTTGAAAAAACCATCTATAACCACTGGCAGTGAGAAATAAGGACGTAATTCTTCCTGTAGAAATGAGATGCAGCAGGAAAGGAAATTAGACTTCTCCACACAAAAGTATATCCACAGAGGTAAAAATTTAAAAATTAAAAAAAAAAAAAAAAAAACAAACAAACAAACAAAAGAAAAGAAAAAGAGAGAATAAAAATTAAAAAAAAGTAATTGTCAATGCTTGACACATATTGCTTATGCTGTCAGCATTTTTGTAGGGAAAACTTTCTTTTCTGGTCATGAACAATTCCATAACTAGAGCATCAACCAGAGAGCATCCACGATATCTATATGATTGATTGCTATAATCAGGTGAGTGCAGAAAGATTCTACACTAATAAACCTCTATAATGGATACATACGCCATTAGGACAGAAAAAGTTAACACATTAACCAATTTCATTCTTAAAAAACCAAGCAATTGAGATTATGAACCGATAAAATGGTTTTTGGTGTTTCAATAAAGCTTTTTGTAATTATTCATAAAAGCCCAAAAAGTGTACTGGTTCTTCAATTATAAAACGGTGCCGTTTTGGTTAAATAATATGCGGCGGTTATAAAAATGCCGTTAAAAATTAAGAAAAGTGATGCTAACACTAATTGGAAAATTTGTGGGTTTGGTATGGGAATTGGAAAATTTGATATTCACCTCTGTGAGTCCAACCATACTTAATTTCTGGGTGAGTGAAACAAGCTGCTGGAATGCTCAAATGGTTGAGCATGTGGTCTTTTCCACTGACTTGTTCAACAACTATATGAAGAGAGCAACGCTAAATGTGCAATAGGTGTAAAATGTAAAGCATATAGCCGGAAGTAGCAAATAGCAAGGTAATAACCACATACCAGAAAATTGTGTTCATGACGGAATGTATAGATAACAAACCATACAGAAAATTGTGTTTATTTGAAAGAAACATGATTTGCATATGTTTTCCAAATGCAAGAGAGACGTTGTAAGTTTCACTTGTAGAGCAACCGAGTGAGGCTCCAGAAAAACACTAGATAATGGACATTGAAATAGTCTTGCTCTTTGGTAAAGTAACAGTTCGAAGATGAAATGATGAATCAATCACTAAGACTTTCACAACTTGTGTCGTGAATAACAGAAACATAAAGTCAAAAATTAATAAATAAATTTTAAAAAACTCAGAAAGCATATCATCAACAGCATTCAGTAAAGACAGTTTAATAACATTATTGGCACATGAATGATACAAAAGTAACTGAGAAATTGTTGCAAAAAAATTATAAGACAAATGTAAAAACCACAAGAAAGCTAATAGAGTTAACATGAGGATGACAACAAGATAGACCTGTGCATGAGTGATGTAGAACTTTAGCCGGTTCATTTCACTGGCGATTCTCTCCAAAAGCATGCTTTGGGCCTCCCTGGGATTTGTTCCATTGTCAGTGTGTTGAAAAGAGATTCCATTGCTTAAATGATCCTTTTCTGCAGAATTTAGATCTCCATTGGACAAATCAGCGAGCATACTAGGCAGCTCCTTTATCAGTTTCTCAACCTGCATTTCAAAAAATCAAATGAAGATATTAAAAAGTGACCATGAGTCATTGCAATAAACCAACAGAATCCCACAGTTGGTGGAACAAAGCCTAAAGGTTGCAAATGCAAATGAAAGCATGTTTTCGTTTAAAGTATCCAATTTATACAAGGTTGCACCCCCTTTGGCTCCTTCTAATAAATTTTTTTAACTTTTAGAAGGAAAAAAAAATAGAGAGAGAAGGCTCTTCTGATTTTTAAGAAACTGTAGGTTGAACCAAAAAGAAATAAAAATTAAAAGAAGAAAACTCGAATTACAAATATCAGATATCTCATTTGTAATTAGGAAACTAGTAACTAAAACCTTCAACTCAACTTGGCCTATCACAATTAATTGGCTTTGTTGTATTAAGTTTCTCAACTATCATACAAAAACCATAGTAAGATTAAGAATTTCATTTGTCCACAGTGAAAGCAATGCCAAGGGACCAGAATCAATGTGGTTAAGATAGCACGGAAAGACATTTCAGCATATGGTTTAACTTAATATACAAATATTGGGAACAAGGATTTGTTAAATTGATTGTAAGTTTAGAATTATTTTCTTGGACCTTTGAACAAGCAAACAAATGCAATATTTATGGCAATATCCGGTAACATAACTACAATAGCGATGACTCAGAGGAGAAGAAAAGGCAAAAGTGAACCTGCAAGAGAGTCCAAGCATGCTGTAGTAACAGGGCAACCTTCCATGTTCAATAGAGAGAGCTTGTGCAAACCTGCAATGCACACAGATACCAAATATTTCAGTGGAAAAGTTACAAAATTTGCCTTACCAAGAAGAAAATGAAACCAAAACTGACCACGACAAGTTCCTAAAGGAAGCATTATCAAATCTCAAACAAATATTTTTGAATGAGAAATTTCGAATCTTAAACATATATTTTTGAATGAGAAATCTCAGATCTAAAACATGTTTTCGAAAAAGAAATTTCAAATCTCAAACATATTTTTGAATGAGAAATCTCAGATCTGAAACATATGTTATTGAATAAGAAATTTCGATAACATACATTGGTGCTTCAAACTTCAAATCTTACCTTCTTGAGGGGGAAAAAGAGATGATCTAGTCTCAATAACTGTAGCTAGGTTTAGATGTAGCGGTATAGACGATATTGCCATCAAGGAACAAGAAGAACCCCCAAAACACAACAATCTAGGGCTTCCTTCACTGTTCGAACTCAGATCTCACAACATAGTCAAGCAAGAAAAGAGTTGATCCAAACCCTAGGAGAAGAATCAACGAAAGGAAGAGCTTGAAAGAGAGAGAGAGAGAGAGAGAGGATACGAAACTGAGATTGTAGACGGTGGCGCTCACCTTTGTAGACGATGCAGATGGTGGTGGCAGTGCAGCTTCGAAATCGTGACAGAGAACTTCGAAATCGAAATCACCAGCTGAAGAAGGTTGAATCGTAATATCTGAGACCGAAGGGTTTTAGAGAGAAAGAGAGAGTGAGCGAGTGAATGAGAGATTTGAGGGATCGATAATGAAGGTTTGAAGAAAGAGAGAGGTTCTAATTCTCACAGAGCTGTGAGAGAGAGAGTGAGAGTGGGAGTGGGATAACATGGTGAGACATTTGGGCTCCGTTTGATAGGGCTTTGTAAGTATGATTTGAGAATATGAGTTGTATTTTGAGTTTGTGTGTTTTAGAATTATGATTTGAATGTAGAAAATTTGTTTGGTTATGATTTTTGAATGAAGTGTTGAATTGAGTGTGGAATTGAATTTTAAATTGAGTGTAGAATTGAGTTTTGAAAGTTTGATTTGACATGTGAAGTAAGAAAATTTGTTTGGTTATGAGTTTTGAAAAGAGTTTTCAAAACTTAATTCAAATTGTTATAACTCATAACAAAACACATTACTTTCACATTATTGAAAATTTTGATCAACAGTCATAACCAAACTCATTTTAAAATTCAATTAAAAAAATTTATTATTAACAAAAAATAACATTAATCAATTTTTTAATTGAAAATACTACAAAGGAAATAATTTTTTTTCAAAATAAATATTCAAAAAAATTAAATCATAAATATTTAAATAATTTAAATAATCTAAAAATTTAATAAGTAAAAAATTAAAATAAATATTCAAAAATTTTAAATCGTAAAAATTTAAATAATTTAAATATTCAAAAAATTAAAATAATTTTAAATTTTAAATTTAAAAACAACTTTACACTCAAATCGTAACCAAATACATAAAACAAAACTCAATTAAAAAATTATTTTTAAAACGCATAACCAAACACATAACTCGAAACTCCATACTACTTTCATAACTCTACACTCAAATCGTAACCAAATACATAACAAAAAAATTAAAATATTTAAAAATATTTTTATAAAATAGAGTTTGAATTTATTTTTATAAAATGTTTTAAAATTTAAAAAATTAAAATCGTAATATTTAAAAATTAAACTATTTAAAAATATTCAAAAAATTAAAAAATTAAAAAAATCGTGACATATTTAAATATTAAAATATTTAAAATCTTAACAAAATTAAAATATTTTTAAAATATTGATTTGAATAGAGTTTTGAAAAGAGTTTTGAATTATGTATTTGGTTATGAGTTTTGAAATATAATGATTATGTTTTGAATTGAGTTTTGAGAAATGAGTGTAGAATTATGATTTGAGAACCCTAAACAAACACCACACTCAAAAGTAAGTGTGGAACTAGATTTTGAAAACTCCACCAAACGGAGCCTTGAAGGCGTTGAAAACGACTTGTATTGGTAAACGGTACCGTTTTAATTAAATCAAAACGCGACGTTTATAAAACGTCGCTAAGGCCTCGTTTGGGGACTTATCTTTTTAGCCAATTAGCCAAAAAGTTACTAAATTAGCCAAAAAGCCAACAACTCATACCAAAAAGTCAAAGATTCTCTTTTCTCTCTACTTTTTGCACATCTTTTCGTAATTAGCCAAAAAGTCATCCCAAACATACAAGTTTTTTTTACCTACCTTTTTAGCCAAATAGTTACTAAATTAGCCTGTTCCCAAACGAGGCCTAAATATTAGAAAAAGTGACATTTAAAAAAACGCCGTTAAATTAACGCCGTTAAATCCCATTTTTCTTGTAATGATTATTAACTTAAAATACTTAAAAAAGTTACGAATTTCTTTGATCAACTTTTATAATTTGTGAAAAGAAATTGAATCTATCTCGCTAAATAAGTTGTCCCATAACTTTTTTTGTTATACAAATAACCATAACAAAAGTTACAATTAACTCAAACGAAATGGGATTTTTTTGTCCATATATATTTAAGATTTTCAAATAAACCAAAGAAGCTACAATTTATAAATAAGTAAACACCATAAGTCAATTTTTTTTAAAAAAATAAATTAAATTAATTAATTTATAAGTGATACTAAATGAGGCCAGTATAAACTTTGCTAGCTTCAATAATTCAAAACATCTAAAGAATTTAAAATTTACCATCAATCAACTTTTTTTTAAAGTAATAAATTAATTTATAAGTGATACCGAATGAAGTCAATATAAACCATTTCAACTTCAATAATTCAAAACATACAAATAATTTAAAGTTTACAAATACCTCACATACAACACTGAAGGCCCGTTTGAGGTGGTGGCCTTTTAATTATAGCACACAATCATATCACCTTCTTTACTTTTTACATAATTTTTTATAAATAATTAAAAAATCAATTCACATAACCACCTCCCAAACTCTCTCATAATCAATTCATTTAGGTGGTTTTGAGAAACCTTTCCTTACCATAATTAAACACTTTTTAATAGGTAAGTAAAATGAAGGGGGAATCACTTAACAATTGGGTAGATAAAAAAAATTATAAATTAATGAGAAAAAGTTTATAACATTAATTATTAATATTTACAATATTTTTTATTTGTTTGTAAAGTTTAATAAACAATAATAATAATAAAGAAAGAATAACAATGTATTCATTTAGGTGATTTTGAGAAACTTTTCCTATCGTACATAATCAAACAGGGAGAATTACCACTTTTTTTTTTTTGGGTAAGTAAAGGGAGAATTACCTAACAGTGGTGTTAGATGAAAAAAATTATAAATTAATAAAAAAAAGTTTATAACATTAATTATTAATATTTATAATATTTTTTTATTTGTTTGTAAATAGTTTTTCACCGACTCATGTCAGTGTAATTTCCCCTAAAATGAATATCAAAATTTCATACTTTAGATTTTTTTTAGGAGTTGGCTTTCCTCCAGGATTGAAAGATACTGTTGGGCTCGTGAGGACTTATTACGGGACCTGTTTCAATAATCTAAACCGTTCAATATGTAGAACTTGTCGATTAGTATATATCTGCAAAAAATCACGTTCATTGGATATCAATAGTTATATGATCAAATCAGTTTTGTATAAAAAAAAAATGAACGGTGAAAAAATAAATGGTTGACAGAAATCTGATCCGATGAGATAGCTATCGATATCCGATCAATGTGATTTTTTACAGATAGTACCGACGAGTTTTACACATTAAACAGTTCGGATTATCGAAATGAGACCCGTGATGGGCCCTCACGGGTCCAACAGTATCAGACTGGAGGAAAGCCTAGCCTTTTTTTTATTAGAATAATGAATTAGGTGTCATATTATATTATTTAGGATCTTACAAACGGTCTATTAGGCATTTATTAAAGGTCAAATAATGTCTGTAGTAAAAAAATTCAAATATAATGCCTAAAAAATTGTAAAGAAAACTCACAGCATGCATTAATTTTATGGAAGACCACCATGCACAATTAAGGACACTGATTTTCTCTAGAAAATAATTAAATGGTCACTCATTTACATTTCTTTAAAAAAAGAAAGAAAACGAACTTAAGTTCAATGACACTAGTCGTTTGAAGAACCTTAGATCGTAAGATTCAAAGAATGGGAGTTAAGAAAAGATGTTGGGTGTGCATCTATGGTGTAAATGGAAGTCCTCCAAACTATTTAAAATAATGAACGATTACTATTGGCATCGAATTCTGAAAAGGTTGGGGGTAAGTTTTGGATCCCACTTACAAAAGTCACATTTTTTTCTTCCCCTGCTTTTTTTAGTAGTTTTTTTGTGTGGACTTTTTTGACTCTCTTTTTATTTTATTTTTTAGTTGGTGTAATTGAGTAGAACACAAGAGTGTATATCTTTTTTAAAAATATTTAATAAAAAAGAAACATAGTCAGCAACAAGATCACTAAAAAATTGATAAAAAAATCTCATTTTTTAATAATATTTGACAGGAATTATGTAATTAAGACAGATGAAACATAAAATAATCAATGATGGCATTTGAATGTACCGTATTGTTGTGGAAATTGTGTACTTAAATCAAATAAATAGATTCATATTGAACAACCACTTTGAATTTCAGAATAAGAACATACTAAAATTTACAGAAATTCATAATAAAATAAAACTAGTAGTAGAAAGCAAACCGAAGTCTGTACGGTAGCAGTTTCCTTAAAACAGATTTCACTGCCTCACGGATCGAGTGCTTAAGAAATTCCGGTGTCTGTCTCCCAGGATACAACGGTCAAAAACCAGCTACGGCAGAAGCACTTTCTGTCTAGCTTAGCGAACAAAACCATGGTTGTACTCTCTCACTGTAGGAACTTTCTAGCAAGCTGACTTGTAAAAAGGAAGTAAAAATTTCTATGTTTGAGACTTAACATGAGGGTTTCAATTTATACATGTATAGGGGAGAGAGGAGAAGCCTCCAACCTTTATGGCTGGTCACTAATGCACTATTAACCTCTGCAATAAAGGCAGGAGTTACAAACCCCATTAATGCACTATTAAACTCTGCAATAAAGGCAGAAGTTACAAACCCCATTAACTCTTTCATGAAGCTAACTTCATGGGGCAATTTCTCATTCAATTCTCAATGGTTTTTGGCCATTCTATTTGTGGTGTAAAGATCTCATTGCAAAGTATCTAAACCCACTTGGACCCAACACAATAGATGGTTGGGACCCACTTTAATATTTAATTAAAGTCACCAAAAAATCATTTTTTCCAACAATCCCCCACATGGATAAAAATTGACCGAATGACTAAACAAACGGACACCGTTCAACAATAATGACTCGAAGAGAGTTCAACGGACTAACCCCGACATCAGAGAAGGTAGCTTTTAGCTTTGAACCTCTCCCAGTGAAAACCTATCAAGTTTACTGGCTGATCAGTGAATATGACATCTTGAACTGCTCTGCCGTTTATGTAAACTGAGACAATAGATCTCACACGGGAATTACTCCTACCACCATTCTGTTCTCACTGGTGTGCCCTGTATGGCCCTGGGCACTAGCCTGGTTCAGCAAGTGGTTTCAAAGAATCTTAGCCTGCCTAATTCTTCTAGAAACGGCCCCACTTCATACTCACATAGGTGACTCTACTTTAGTATCCTACTATACTCAGCTTAACAGCTTAACACACTAGAGTCATTAAAAGCTCAGCTTAACCTCTACATTTGCAGGTATCACTAATAGAAGGAATGGCTGGAGGTTTAACCTCCTTAGTGACATACCACCGTTACATGCAATTAGGTTGTCCCATTGAACCTAGATCTTGGGATCTCTAGTCAACTAGGTTGGGTTTCCATTCCGGTAACTTCCAAAGGCCTCAACCCCATTCCTCTTGACGACGTTTCTACTAACTCTCGAGTTAACCCTTTGGTTAGCGGAACCGCAATGTTGTCTTTAGACTTTACATAGTCTATAGAGACAACTCCATTCGAGAGTAGTTGCCGTATGGAATTATGTCTATGACGAATACGTCTAGACTTTCCATTATATATATGACTCTGTGCCCGTCCAATCACCGATTGGCTATCACAATCAATATAGATGGTAGGCACAGGTTTCGGCCAACGTGGAATATCTTCAACGAATTGGCGAAGCCATTCAGTCTTTTCAGTTGCTTTATCCAATGCAATAAATTCAGATTCCATCGTTGATCTCGATATACACGTTTGCTTGGAAGATTTCCAAGACACGGCTGCCCCTCCAAGGGTGAACACAAATCCACTAGTGGACTTTGAGTCTTTTATATCTGATATCCATTTCGCGTCACTATAGCCTCTCTAGTACCGCTGGGTATCTGGTATAATGCAGCCCATAATCCCGGGTGTAGCGTAGATAACCTAACACCCGCATAATGCCCCTCCAATGAGTAACATTCAGATTATTCGTGTATCTACTAAGCCTGCTAACAGAGTATGCTATATCCAGCCTTGTACAGCTCATCAGATACATCAAATTGCCAATGACCCTAGAATATTCTAGCTGAGAGACACTCTCATCATTATTCTTGGTCAAGTGCAGACTAACGTCTACTTGTATCTGATTTACCAAATTTCTCAAGTATCTTCTCAACATAGTGAGACTGAGAAAGTACAATTCCACTAGATGTTTTGGTAATCTTAATACCTAGAATAACATCTGCAAGGCCCATATCTTTCATGTCAAACTTAGAATTTAACAACTTCTTGGTAGTTTTGATCATTTCATCGTTACTACCTATAATGAGCATATCATCAACATATAGATACACAATGTGTAACGCCCTCAAAATATTACATAAAACCCATCACTTTAGACATGCATTTCTATGAAATAAATCAACCATTTCTATTCATCAGAGTAGTTCTTACAACAGTATTACATGTTAACAACAAAAGCAAATGCCCTACGGGCTTACAGCTTTCCAAGTCAACACTTGGTTACACAAAGGAAGAGTACTAACTCTATACAAAAAAAGCCCTCGGCTTGATATACATGTAATACAAACAAAATAAACAAAAAGAGTCCTCAACTCTCATCATCATCCAAGCTATGTCCTTGGAGGTGGCATGCTACCTGTACCTGAAAATAATGTCCCATATAGGGTGAGCCAACGCCCAGTAGAGAAATGCTAAACACAATATGAGCAATAACTAAGACATTGGCAACTGATAAATGTTCGATTACCATAAATCAATTTCATAACCCATTTCAATTACATGACCACAATGTTCATATTTCATTTCATTTTCCGTTTCTCATCATTTTCTCAATTCACATCAACGGCTCAGAACCTGGCCAACCACTTATATGAGACAGTGACTCATATTAAACGTTTCCCGTTTTACAATAGATAAACATACTAGTTGTATCAACATCTTAACAGATAAGCATACAAGCTGTATCCACATTTCAACAGATAAGCATATTAGCTATATCAACACTTCCAAAGATAAGCATATGAGCAATATCAACACTTCCATAGATAAGCATATGAGCTATATCAATACTTTAACTGACAAGCATATGAGCTGTATCAGTGGAGTCCATCCCCTATCTCCTCCTAAACAACGTCCGGTTTAGAGGTTCATCCCCTATCTTCCCCTGAACCGTGGAGTACATCCCCTATCTCCTCCCATACACACAACGTATATACACATAGGTCATATACACAATCAATCAATACATAACGTTAATGTATTCTATCAACCGTCATACTCTATAACATATCCAATTGATTAGTTTTAGTTTGCCTAATCATCATGCATTGTCTACAACAATCAAAACTACCCTCCACCGGTAGCCCAAGCAATTATTTCTAAACAGATAATAAAAGCTCTAGCAGATAAAATATCAATGTTTTCAAAAGTGAGCGATTAATAAATCCAACTCCACCATTTTACAATATAATGAGCCAATTTCATTATTTCCATCTCAATTCCAAACAACAACATTTTTCCCAAATTAATTATATCAATTAATTTATACTACAACTTAGGGTTTTCTACCCCTATTTCCAACAAGAACCCCATGGTCCATAAATCAACAACCAACAACAATAACACCATTTTGAAGCCCAAAATACATATTTAAGAACCAAAATGACAAAACCCCCATTACACATTTCGAAACCCTAGATCCCAAAATCAAACCATTTAACCAAATGCTCAATAATCTAGGTTACAACCCATAAGAGTGAGTAGGAATCCATACCTCAAATTTCGGAGCCCAAGGAAGAAGATGAAGAAAAATCAAAATGCTCCAAACTCCAAGATCCACGGATCAAAACGAAGCCCTCGACGATCAACACAACTTTTACAAAGGCCAAAGGGATGAGAAACACTCTAACTAGATCAAACCCTAGAGAGAAGGGAGTTTCTAGAGAGAGAGGCTCTCAAAAACGTTTTTGGGAAAGTAAGAGAGAGAGAGAGAAAGTGTAGAAAATGATTCAAAAATGCCTAGCTGGTCTCTGTTATACGACATTCCCACTCGAGCGGAAAACACAACGCTCGAGCGTCAAGAACAAAAAACTCTGTCCGCTCGAGCGCATTAAGGAACGCTCGAGCGCCAAGACACAAGAATAAAGTACATCCGCTCGAGCGCGAAAAACCAGTCCGCTCGAGCGTAGATTTCCCCCTCCCAGAACTTACACCAAAAATGTACTACCCGCTCGAACTCCAACAAGCCTGCTCGAGCGCGACCCGCTCAAGCGCAGGAAATCCGCTCGAGCGTAGAAATCACACCTGCAGAAGTTTTGCAGACGACGAAAATACTGGGAGTGTGCAATCTCCGCTCGAGCGCTAGACGACCCGCTCGAGCGGAATGACCAAAAACCTGGCAACAAGATTTTAGACCAAGGCTCAACCCACTTGCTCGAAACAAGACCAACACATCCTAAAACTCAAACATAAGAAATTAAAGGATGACAACAAGGTATACAACCACCAACTCTACGGAACCAACGTCCGGAATACAACAAATACCGAAAGGAAAAACCGGGATCACTATAACCTCCCCCCCTTAAAGAATTTCGTCTCCGAAATTAAAAACAAGTTTTTTAAAAACAGGTTTTCTCCACCACCAACAATATTACAACATAATATTTAAACCATCTGACCCATTACCGATCAATCTCATCTCTTTTCAAGAGGCATTTCACATAATACACAACAACCTGCATTATCAACATGCATTCCTTTGAAATTTACCAATTTCAACTCATTTTCCATAACTCCATAATACATGCGATATTAATATCATACTTGCATTTCCACAATATATTTAACATACACAATGTTAACATAACTTCCAATTACCAAAACATTTACAATGTTTTACAACTTAAGACACATATAATGTTCTTAAAGTTCAATATTATTACAAAATTTCATTACATGATTACACATCAACAAACATGTCCGGATACTTCTCACGGACTTCCAACTCACGTTCCCAAGTGGCTTCCTCCACTCCGTGATGTTTCCACAAAACCTTTACCAAGGGAATGGTCTTGCCTCGCAAGACTTGATCCCGCCTATCCAAGACCCGAACCGGCCTCTCCTCATACGAGGCATCCTCATCTACCTCCAAATCGGTCCAATCCAACACATGGGACGGATCCGGTTCGTATTTCCGAAGCATGCTAACGTGAAACACGTCATGTACCCCAGACAACTGCGGTGGCAAAGCCAAACGATAAGCAACCTCCCCAATTCTCTCAAGAATCTCAAAGGGACCGATAAACCGAGGGGATAACTTCTCACTCTTCCCAAACCTCATCAAACCTCGCCTAGGTGATATCTTCAGAAAGACATGATCACCTACCTCAAACGCCAAAGGTCTCCTCCTACGGTCGGCATAACTCTTTTGGCAACTCTGGGCTGTAACAAGCCTCCTACGGATAAGCTCAACTTTCTCCGTCGTCTCCCTAACCAACTCCGGACCCAACAACGGTGCATCACCCACCTCGGCCCAACACACTGGAGATCTACACGGTCGACCATACAAGGCCTCAAATGGTGCCATACCGATGCTAGACTGAAAACTGTTGTTGTAGGCAAACTCCACCAAGGGCAAGTGCCTCTCCCACGTCCCACTAAAGTCAAGGACACAACCCCGAAGCATATCCTCAAGGATCTGAATAGTACGCTCGACTGCCCGTCAGTCTGAGGATGGTAAGCCGTACTAAAGGTCAACCTAGTGCCCAAGGCACTCTGCAAACTCTGCCACAACCTAGCAGTAAAACGAGGATCTCTATCTGAGACGATCGTCATTGGGACCCCGTGCAACCTCACTATGTCCCGAATATATAAGTCAGCAAGATGATCTACCGAATCTCTCACGCGCATAGGGATAAAGTGCGCCGACTTAGTCAACCGGTCTACAACCACCCAAATCGCATCACTACCCCGCTGAGTCCTCGGAAGACCTACAACGAAGTCCATAGTGACATGCTCCCACTTTCACTCGGCAATAGGCAAGGGTTGCAGCAAACCCGCTGGTCTCTGATGCTCGGCCTTCACTTGCTGACAAGTAAGGCACTTAGACACGAACACTGCCACATCTCTCTTCATACCCCGCCACCAGAACTGGCGACCCAAATCACGGTACATTTTAGTGCCTCCCGGATGGACCGCAAGGCGTGAATGGTGAAACCCTCGGAGTACTTCCTCTCGACAAGACTCCGGCACAAACAAACGGTCTCGGTATCTCACACTTTGGTCGGGATACACCGTCGAACCCTTCTCAACCTTCCCATTGGAGATCTTCTCTCGGAGGGATTCTACCTCAAGGTCACCTCTCTGTGCCTCTAACACTCGAGTCACAAGTGTAGGCTGCGCAACCACAGAGAACAAGGCCGCAGCCTCAACGGATTCGCCCAGTAGCAAATCAAATTTGCCAAGTGCCCCCAACATCTCCCATTCCCGGATGGCTATACAAGCTACATCACTAATGGATTTCCTACTAAGGGCATCGGCCACAACATTGGCCTTTCCCGGGTGATAGTGCAACTCGAAATCATAGTCCTCAATGAATTCCATCCACCTTCTCTACCTCAAATTTAGGTCCCTCTGTGTAAACAGATACTTCAAACTCTTGTGGTCTGAGAACACCTCGAACTTCTCACCATATAGGTAGTGCCTCCAGACTTTCAAGGCAAAGATCACTGCTGCTAGCTCTAGGTCATGTGTAGGGTAAATTCCTCTCGTGTATTTTCAACTGACGTGAGCCATAAACTACCACTTTCCCCTCTTGCATCAACACACAACCCAAACCCTCTCGTGAGGCATCACAATAGACCGCATAACCCAACCCTCTCTCCGGAATAATCAACACCGGAGCGGTGGTCAATCTAACTTTCAACTCCTAGAACGACTTTTCACAAGTCTCACTCCATACAAACTTGACCCCTTTCCACGTCAACCTAGTCAACGGCGAAGCTAGCCTGGAGAAATCCTTCACAAACCGGCGGTAATACCCAGCTAATCCCAGAAAACTGCGGATCTCAAAAACACTCTTAGGCTGTGCCCAATCTTGCACTGCCTCTACCTTGGATGTATCAACAGACACCCCTTCCCGGATACCACGTGGCCTAAGAATTTGACCTCTCCTAGCCAGAACTCACATTTCCCAAACTTGGCATACAGCCTATGGGCTCTAAGCAATTCAAGCACCACTCTCAAGTGTTCCTCATGTTCCTCCTCAGAAGGCGAATAGATAAGAATGTCGTCCACGAAAATGACCACAAATCAATCTAAGAATTCCTGGAAGATCCGGTTCATCAAGTCCATAAAGACTGCTGGTGCATTGGTAAGCCCAAATGGCATCACCAGAAACTCATAATGGCCATACCGCGTACGGAATGCCGTCTTCGGAATATCCTCCTCTCTGACCCTCAACTGGTGGTAACCCGATCTCAAGTCTATCTTAGAGAAACAACGGGAACCCTTCAACTGGTCAAACAGATCATCTATATGGGGCATAGGGTACTTATTCTTAACCGTAGCCCGATTCAACTTTCGGTAGTCGATACACAATCTCAAGGCGCCATCTTTCTTTTTAGCAAAGAGGGCCGGTGCTCCCCACGATGAAACACTAGGGCGAACAAATCCCTTATCTAGCAATTCCTAGAGCTGAATCTTCAACTCACTCAACTCGGCTGGGGCAAAACGATAAGGTGCCATAGAAATCGGCATCGTGCCGGGCACTAAATCAATAGAGAACTCTATCTCTTGGTGAGGTGGCAAACTAACGAGATCCTCGGGAAAAACATCTGAATACTCACAAACCACCCTCGGCAATACAATTGGGTCTCATCACACTCACCACTCATAAAGCTAGCAAGTAGACCACTAAGCTCACTCCGCCCTCGCGGATCATACACCGGTGGCAACACACTACCAACCCGATCCCCCAAGAAATGGAAACACTCCCCGCTCAAGGTACAAATGTGACCCTCTGGCGGTAGCAATCAATAACAGCCCGGTATGACGATAGCCAGTCCATACCCAAAATAACATCAAAACCCTTCATGGGCATAACAACAAAGGAAAAGGAAGCCTATGGTCGGCGACCTCTATATCACAACCTCTACATCCGTGTTTCAAAATCAATTCACCCCCAACAGGTGATATTACACAAATAGGAGATGCTAATAGTGCCAACTCCAACTCCAACACAGATGCAAATGCAGCAGATACAAAAGAATGAGACGCACCCGTATCAATCAACACACTAGCAACCGAGTTGCAAAACAGAAAGGTACCTCTCACAACTGATGGAGCGGTACTAGGTCCTGCGCGGTAACAGCATACACGCGCCCTGTAGGCCCCTGATCCACCTGCTCACCCTAGAAGCAAAAACTGCTGCACAGACTGGGATGACGAAGCTCCCGGATTGGCCCTCGAGGCCTGCACAGACTGAGCTCGCTGATAACTCTGCGTCTGCTTAGAACCAGACGCTCCCGAAGTGGCACTCAACTGTGGGTAAAACCTCTTCAAGTGCCCAGGCTGACCACACTGATAACAAGACAAAAGGCTGGCCCCTGCCCTGATTCTGGCCCTGAGGTCTTGTTGAAGAAGAAACAGCTCGCTGACCCCCTCCCTTCTGCGGGCAAACCGAAGACTTGTAACCCAGCTGGCCACACGTGAAACAAGTCAAACCTCCCTGATTACCTCTCCCGGAGCCTGCACTCGGCACTGGGAAGGTCGATCTAGCCAAACCACCCTGAGACTGCTGAGGGTTAAACCCCTCTGTCTCCTGCCATCACCTTGCCATCTTGGCTCCTCTTGGAGCCTTTATGCTCTCATCATCCTCCTCCTGCATCATAAGCTCCATATGAGCTGCAGCCTCCACCAAACGTCTATACTCTCGGATATAAACGACCCTCCAACCCTCAACTTGAGTCCACGCCTCAACTTCCGCTCAAACTCAAAGCAACGGCGTTCCTCGGACGCCACAAGTTCAGGTGCAAACCTGGACAGACTGGTAAAAGTAGCCTCAAACTCGGCCACTGACAAACCCTGCTGTTTAAGCTGGCAAAACTGTTCCCTCAGCTTCTCCCTAGCAGCTGAAGATAAGAACTTCTCCTGGAAAGCATTCACAAAAGCCTCCCATGCACCACCAACACGGCCCTTCTCGTACTTCCACCATTGACCCGCATCTCCCTTCAGTTGGAAGGATGCTAAGGTCACCTTTAAAGCTCCGTCCTCGATGCCAAGCATCTCGAACGTCTTCTCCATCTGTTCCAACCACTCGTCAGCCTTAAGTGGCTCCTTCGGATCCCCAACAAATTCGTCCGGGTTAGACCCGAAAAACTCCCTCTTCAAGAAAGAAGGTCCTGCCTCAGCAACCTGATTCTCAGCTCTAAGAATACCCAAAGCTCCTGCTATCTCTCGGGCCAAGGTATCCATAGCCTACTGACCCACTGGCTCGGCCACATTGGCCTGACCAACTCCCTCCTGCACTGCCGGAACGTCATTCGGTAAAGGTACTTCCTGCCTCGCAGGCCTACCACGCCTACCACCTTGTCCACGTCCTGACATCCTATTAAAGGTAACGAAGACGTTAGCACATTCATAAATGTGCCGAAACTAAACACACGCGTCCTAATGCATGGACAACTGTAATTCACTCCACGTAAGCACATAAACACATAAGCACTTACGAATTTCATTGCCGGATAATGATAGTCCCGATGCGTTACTAGAGTTCTGGTTAGAAACAGCATTGATCAAGGGCTTTTCCAACAAGACTCACAGAAACCCAAGGATCCAATCAATATCCTAGAAATCAAATCCCATACCCAAGTAGTCACATAAGCATGTTATCACATAAGCATATAACATTACATCTGAGTCTCTAACAAGCGAGACAAACCCATTGTGATACTAATCACTTCCCACGTACCCAAAGTATTTGAACCCGGTACGCTCTGATACCAAGTTGTAACGCCCTCAAAATATTACATAAAACCCATCACTTTAGACATACATTTCTATAAAATAAATCAACCATTTCCATTCATCAAAGTAGTTCTTACAACATTATTACATGTTAACAACAAAAGCAAATGCCCTACGGGCTTACAGCTTTCCAAGTCAACACTTGGTTACACAAACGAAGAGTACTAACTCTATACAAAATAAGCCCTGGCTTGATATACATGTAATACAAACAAAATAAACAAAAAGAGTCTTCAACTCTCATCATCATCCAAGCTATGTCCTTGGTGGTGGCTACCTGTACCTGAAAATAATGTCCCATATAGGGTGAGCCAACGCCCAGTAGAGAAATGCTAAACACAATATGAGCAATAACTAAGACATTAGCAATTGATAAATGTTCGATTACCATAAATCAATTCAACCCATTTCCATTACATGACCACAATGTTCATATTTCATTTCATTTTCCATTTCTCATCATTTTCTCAATTCACATCAACGGCTCAGAACCTGGCCAACCACTTATATGAGACAGTGACTCATATTAAACGTTCCCGTTTTACAATAGATAAACATACTAGTTGTATCAACATCTTACAGATAAGCATACAAGCTGTATCCACATTTCAACAGATAAGCATATTAGCTATATCAACACTTCCAAAGATAAGCATATGAGCTATATCAACACTTCCATAGATAAGCATATGAGCTATATCAATACTTAACTGACAAGCATATGAGCTGTATCAGTGGAGTCCATCCCCTATCTCCTCCCAAACAACATCCGGTTTAGAGGTCCATCCCCTATCTTCTCCTAAACCGTGGAGTACATCCCCTATCTCGTCCCATACACACACAACGTATATACACATAGGTCATATATACACAATCAATCAATACATAACGTTAATGTATTCTATCAACCGTCATATTCTATAACATATCCAATTGATTAGTTTTAGTTTGCCTAATCATCATGCATTGTCTACAACAATCAAAACTACCCTCCACCGGTAGCCCAAGCAATTATTTCTAAACAGATATAAAAAAGCTCTAACAGATAAAATATCAATGTTTTCAAAAGTGAGCGATTAATAAATCCAACTCCACCATTTTACAATATAATGAGCCAATTTCATTATTTCCATCTCAATTCCAAACAACAACATTTTTCCCAAATTAATTATATCAATTAATTTATACTACAACTTAGGGTTTTTACCCCTATTTCCAACAAGAACCCCATGGTCCATAAATCAACAACCAACAACAATAACACCATTTTGAAGCCCAAAATACATATTTAAGAACCAAAATGACAAAACCCCCATTACACATTTCGAAACCCTAGATCCCAAAATCAAACCATTTAACCAAATGCTCAATAATCTAGGTTACAACCCATAAGAGTGAGTAGGAATCCCTACCTCAAATTTCGGAGCCCAAGGAAGAAGATGAAGAAAAATCAAAATGCTCCAAACTCCAAGATCCACGGATCAAAACGAAGCCCTCGACGATCAACACAACTTTTACAAAGGCCAAAGGGACGGGAAACACTCTAACTAGATCAAACCCTAGAGAGAAGGGAGTTTCTAGAGAGAGAGAGGCTCTCAAAAACGTTTTTGGGAAAGTAAGAGAGAGAGAGAGGAAGTGTAGAAAATGATTCAAAAATGCCCAGCTGGTCTCTGTTATACGACATTCCCGCTCGAGCGGAAAACACAACGCTCGAGCGTCAAGAACAAAAAACTATGTCCGCTCGAGCGCATTAAGGAACGCTCGAGCGCCAAGACACAAGAATAAAGTACATCCGCTCGAGCGCGAAAAACCAGTCCGCTCGAGCGTAGATTTCCCCCTCCCAGAACTTACACCAAAAATGTACTCCGCTCGAGCTCCACAAGCCTGCTCGAGCGCGACCCGCTCGAGCGCAGGAAAATCCGCTCGAGCGGAAATCACACCTGCAGAATTTTGCAGACCACGAAAATACTGGGAGTGTGCAATCTCCGCTCGAGCGCTAGACGACCCGCTCGAGCGGAACGACCAAAAACCTGGCAACAAGATTTTAGACCAAGGCTCAACCCACTTGCTCGAAACAAGACCAACACATCCTAAAACTCAAACATAAGGAATTAAAGGATGACAACAAGGTATACAACCACCAACTCCACGGAACCAACGTCCGGAATACAACAAATACCGAAAGGGAAAACCAGGATCACTATACAATGACATAACCTCTGTCAATGTCTTTGACATAAACACACATGTCACATTCGTTGATTCTAAACCCACTTGACAACATTACGTTGTCAAATTTCTCATGCCATTGTTTAGGCGCTTGCTTCAAACCATACAAAGATTTGACAAGCTTACAAACTTTCTTACTTTGTCTTGGAGTTGAAAACCCCTCGGGTTGCTCCATGTAGATTTCTTCATTCAAATCTCCATTTAAGAAAGTTGTCTTTACATCCATCTGATGTATCTCCAGATTGCGCAAAGCTGCTAACGTAATCACTATGCGAATGGATGTTATCCTAGTAACAGGTGAGTACGTATCAAAGTAATGCAGGCCTTCTCCTTGCCTGTACCCTTTGATAACGAGCCTCGCCTTATACTTGTCAATTGACCCATCGGCCTTCATCTTTCTTTTAAAAATCCATTTTCAGCCTAAAGGCTTACAACCTGGAGGTAAATCTACCAACACCCAAGTGTGATTTTGTAAAATGGAGTCAATCTTACTTTTGATCGCTTCTTTCCATCAAGGACTCTCAGGAGAAGTCATAGCTTCGGGGAAAGTTTGAGGTTCTCCCTCTAACATATAAGTCAAGAAGTCTGGGCCAAAAGACTTTGTAGTCCTTGCCCTCTTACTCTTTCTTAGCTCATCTACATCTTCAGCTTGATCATCAACTTGATCACGCAAGTGATCATGTGTTTGATTAGCTATGTAATCATTGTCACCTTCAAACCTCTTTCAACTCTTTGGACTCTGAATCCCTTCTTGGAGATGACACGGAAATACATTTTCAAAGAAAGATGCATTTCTTGATTCCATGATAGTTTTCTTGTATATATCTGGAACAGCAGATTGAACCACAAGAAATCGATATGTACTGCTATATTGTGCACAACCGCTGAATACACAGTCAACGGATTTTTAGGCTTATCCTAACCCTCTTGGGTTTAGGTATTCTCACCTTTTGCATGACATCCCCACATTTGTAAGAATTTATAAGAAGGCTTAACGCCTTTCCATAACTCATACGGGATCTTGTCCACTTCACTTCAACACAAGTTTCACACTTGTGTTTCGTCAGAACGACCTTGTCGGACTCAAAAACCATGCGCAAGTCCGGAACATACAGGACTTCGCTCAAGGGGGGCTTCTCCCTCATTCCAGAAAATTTTCCATGCTCAATGACATTGGCATTCACTGAAGAGGTACTCCCTCATTTCTTTCTATTATCCTCCTCAATTCGGAGTCGGATAATTAAGTCTTCTTTGTAGAATTTATACAAAGTCTTAAACAAATCCTTGTGTCACAATGATTATGAAACTCTCAAAATCATATCACAGTAAATACATTCCCAGAATGTCATCAACCGAATTAGGCACCCAAATATATTTGGTCCAACCTATCACTCTGAAGCCAATAGTCTTACTATTAGGAAACACAAATCCAGTGTTCAATAGTCTACTATATGGAACTTCATAACATGGCCAGTAGTCTTATCACTAGGAATCACTAACTTCTCAGCATGTGGTCAGTAGACTTTCTACTACTAGGAATCACAATGTCTTAACCTGTGATCAGTAGTCACTTTACTACTAGGAATCACAACGTTCTAACATAGGATCAAATTACTAGGAATCATCATGTCTTGACATATGACCAGTAGCCTCTCCATTACTAGGAACCATGATGTCTTGACATGTGATCAGTTATCTGTTCACTACTAGGAACCACAATCTCATAACTGTGTAGCCAGTGGTCTAACACCTCCTAGAAACCACCAGTTTTCTATTTTTGTGATAAGTGATCTTGTACTCACTAGAAGCCGCCAATTTAAGAATATATTTAGAATTTAAAACTCCAAAAAATATTCATCCACTATACCAGGTTGTCATATTTGCTTTCAAACAAAGTCACATAGCAATCATAAATGCTATAAATAACACAAGGATACCATACTAATTGCCTCTGATCAATTCAGAGATATGTTAATGCAATCTTATGATTTCCTTTAATCATACTTGATCTCTCAAGATCTTCCTTTAAGAATCTCGCGAGGCTAAGGTTATCAGGTGGAACAACATTTCTGTTTGTCACATTTTGAAGCCATTTCTGAAACATCACAACAGAATTTCACTTCTGTGATTCCAGAAATTAAACTTAACCCTTAGAAAATCCCTCAGATGGAAATTTAATTCAAAACTAGTCTCACCATTTAACCTAAAATCGAACATGGTCAGGAATGTTCCCAGGAAGACTGGAGAGGTCACATCGGTCCCACTTAAAACCCAGTTAACCTTTTGACAAAACATCCAAGAGCATGTTGACTCCTAGTCCATGGGAAACAATTTTAAAATTAAGATTTCCAGGAGATAAACCAGGTTATAACAAACCAATTCCCGAGCAAATAAAATTTGCTACCAGAATTACACCACTCATAAAAGTTAACCGGTACTCCCGGAACTGAGCCCATGAAAGTTAACCGGTACTCCCGGAACTGAGCCCATGATTTCTAAATAAAAATCAAAGATATTTTAGCTAATGCTACAATTTGGTTTCCTTTCTCAAAACCACAATACTTTGGAAATAATCAGATTATAAACCAAAACACTTTGGAAATAATCAGATTATAATCAAAGATTTTCTCCAAACTTAGTTTTCCAACACTTTGGGAATAAAATGATTAAACCCAGATACTTCCTCAAACCCCAAAGGTTTGAAACCAAATCCGTCTTAGTTGTCATTTCTGAACAAATAAGAACTATTCTTTAGCCAAGGCTAAACACTTTGGTTTCTATTCCAGAAAACCAAACCAAGTTCCAAACTTACAAACAATTTAAAAATTGCTACAACCAAATACATGCATATAAAATGCTTCTAATAATACAAGCAAATAAAACTTGCTACTACAAATTGGTAAACAAACCAACTAAATCTCAAGCAAAAAATGCTTCAACCATTTAAATAAAATAGCCAATCCATCAGAATTCTATTTAGTCCAAAATCTTTTCCACGTTTAGGTATTCCTATTCAACACAAAGGTTAGTCATCCAAACATTTTTGTTTTTACATTCCAAATACTATTTATTTGGTTTTGTATTTGTTTTTCCATTCCTTTTCGCATAAGTATTCCTGTAAAGAAAGTTAGCAGAGAACACAAGAAAATACAAACCAAACAATCTAAACAAAATGTAAATGTACTAAATTAATTGAAACTTTTAAAATAAAGTTTGTAACTCCATAATTAAATTAAAACTTTAAATCAAAATATGTAACTCCTAAATTAAATTAAAACTTTATGGACAATTAATATGTAAATATCATACACATAACTATAGAAACAATAAGCATGTAATAAAAATTAAAATCTAGGAATTTTGAACATGCAAATTTTATTATAAAGTTATAAATCATGAGCATGCTAAGATACTGTAGACACCCCATTTTTGACCGACCTTAAGACTCAGACGTCATCAATTGAGCGCTTAGTGATGTTGCATATTGTGCTCGTTCTGAGGTTGCGGAGTCCCGGCTACGAGCCTTGCTTCCGGACTTCCGGACTCTTTTGTGCTTTGCCTCGGTTTGCGAACCAGGCTCCGTTTTCTCTATTTTCTCTTCCTGAGGGGAGGGAGAGGTCTAGTAGATCATCTCTCAGTGGCCGTAGGCTACGTTTTGTGGTCGCAGGCCATTTTTCCCATTTCGGAGCCCGGTTCCCGGTTTTCGGAGCCGTCAGGCCGTGTGCCTCGATTCGGGACTGCCTAACCATCTCCGATTGCCCCGGTTTTTGGCATGCATCCTATTTACTCCCTTTTGAGGGACACTGGGGTTCGAGAGACCAATTTCGTGGTCGAACACCACTCCCGGTGCCTAACAGCCCACTTTCGGGGCCCCGAACTGCGTGTTTCGGCTCCCGAACCTTCATTCTACATTTTTGGGCTCCGACTCAAACTTGAGATAGTCATATTTTGAGGTCCTTTTCATGTTTGATTAAGGACCTTTTGTTGTTTGACATCTCCATATACCACTTGCTTCTTTACCCCTCGTTTTTCCCCTTTTCTTGCACGGTATTTTAGGCGTACTTTTGGGCTGTGTTGGACTTGGTTGTAAACTAAAACGTGTCTTATTTTGAGCCCCTCTTCAACTTTGTTGAAGGGCTCTCGGCCATTTGGGACCCGCAGCTATCACTTGCCCCTTTACCTCACCCTTTTGGCCTTTTTGGGGGGAATTTTGAATCCGAAATTCCCCCCCCCCTTTTTCCCCCCTCTTTTTCACCTCATTTGCCTATATATACAGCCCCTCCCCAGCTGGTTTAAGGGTTACAAAATATCTGATTTGGGAGCTCCTCCATACAATCTCTCTCTCTCTCTCTATATTCTAACCTTAAAACTCCAAGTTCCTACACCCATTTCTTCACCACCACCAAGCACCACCACCACTACTCCATTCCGGCAGATAGGAGTGGCTTTCCAGCAGCTAAGAGGCAACATTTTTCAGCCCTAGAGGCAGCAAAGGTTGGGTCTTCAAGGGTGAGCACTCTTCTCCTTCTTTCTAGTCCATTTTTGCCTCATTTTTTTAGCCTCTTTACTTGCTGTTTTGAGCTCCGACCAAAACATAAAATGTCATTTTTTTGAGCTATATTCCATGTTTCATTAAGGGCTTATTACAGTTTGAAGCTCATTTTTGACACTTTCTTCATTACCCCTTTGTATGCCATTATTTTGCATGATTCTTTTAGCCTATGTGTGATCTGTTTTCGAGCATGATGTAAACTGTGGTTAGGCTTATTTTGAGCCCTTCTTCAACATTGAAGAAGGGCTCAACACTGTTGGGGACCTCCATGTATGACTTGCTTCATTACCCCTCTTTGGTCCCCATTTTTGCATTTTTTTTAGCCTATCATGCTTCTGTTTTTCGGCCATGATCAGAACTGAAAGTGGCCATATTTTGACCCCCTTGACATGTTTCATTAAGGGTCTTTGGCTGTTTGATGCATGTTTTGTATACTTCATGTTATAGCCCTTGGTTGGCCTTAATCTTGCATTGCATCTTTAGCATGTTTGTATACTGTTTTGGGACTTGTCATCTACTGTGAGTAGTCATATTTTTGGTCCCTATTCAGTGTTGTAGAAGGGTCTTTTTCTGTTTGGGTCTTGCATCTACCACTTGCTTCATTGCCTCCCTTGCGGAGCCATTTTTGTATGCCATTTTAGCCCTACCTGCGCTTGCTGTTTGACCATGCTTTGTACTGTAAAAATGTTTTTCTCGGGGCTGTCTTGCTTCTGTATTCACACTTCGTGTGCAAATAATGCATGTATTGCATAGTTGTAGGCCATTTCATATGCCTAATTTTGAGTTTCGGGATGCGTCTCATGTATCGGGTGCCATATTCCCATGATTCGGGGCTGTTAAGCATCATATTTCAGTGATTGAAATTCATATGTTTGTATGCCATGATCCATGCCTTGCCATACCTTGTTAGAGTGGCATTCGTGCCTTAGGTCCGGTCCTCGGTTTGCGTGCATACGTGCACGTATTTCGAGCGTCCCATTTTCATTTTATGACCTCTTATGCGAGTGTGGCTGAGGTCCACTCACATTGGTGTAAGTCCATCTTGCATTGTGTATGCCATGTCTCAATGCGTTGTGCATGTTATGTTGTTAGCATTGTGTGTGCCATGTAGTTGCATTGCATGTTCATATGTTTGCATGCCCATGTTGCATACTAGATCACATGCCTAGGTTGCATTGCATTGGCATGCATGCCTTGCCTCTTGATCAAGTGATAGAGGTTGGGCTTTATGTGTTTGTTTGATTTGCATGACATTTGAAATCAAAGTGCATACTTGGTTTCTTGGGCCATCACGCATCGAAATGCGCAATTGGTGGTCCGAGTATCAAGGAACATACCCCTTTGAGTCAAAATCATGATAAGGGATGTGTTGGTGCACAAATTTGCTGGAAATTTCATGCCATACACTGTCTGTCTGCTGTTGCTGTCAAAACTGTCCTCTGCAGGAATTTTCTGCCGACCGGCAGTATAGAGTGCCGACCGGCACTTTATGGGTAGCCGATAACCTCTCAAGCAGCCGGTGGTCATTTTACATGGCCGGTGGTCATTCCATCCAGCCGGTGGTGTACAGCAGCATGCAAGGAAGGTGTTTTGGAACTTTGGCAATTTTTGGAGAGACAGGGCAGTAAGAACAGAGACAGCAGTGGTATGGTGCGGATTTTCCGGGCAAGTCGGATTCGAGCATGCATCATTCGCGCATCCCGAGGCAGGGCTGAGGCCCCTTTCTTTTTTTATATATTGAATTTAATTTGATAATTAGAAATTTTGTAATAATTCATTTATTATGTATTTGGACTGTACTATTTGGGACTGTATATTCTTTTGGTCCCTCCGTGTGAGGGCATATTTGTAATAAGTGTGGGTGAGTGTGTGTATGTCTTCCAACCCCCATTTCTTTCTTCCCTTTTATTTACCTGCTTATGATGGTAGATTAGGGCATATTTAAAATTAGCATACCTTATGCAATGCATGCGTGCATCCATGCATTTGTTGACATACATCAGGCTTGGCACATCATACAAACTGCATCGTACTTTCAATTCCAAATTGAATACGTGATAGTTGTAGCATTTCACATGCCATGTCTAGGATAGCCGAGCTTGCCTAGATTACATCTTTGCATGTGTTGCATTAGACATTTCAGTATGCTTAGGTCCATGCATGGATTTCTAATAAGCTTCTGTTTTGGCTTGGAGTACTAGGTGAGTTTTTATGCTTTAGCATCCTTGCATGTGTGTGAGTATTGCCATAACAGCATGATTACCATGAGGCTAGCTGCTTATGTGATATAACTGCTTGAATGCCTGTGGGTGGAGGTCAAATTACTTAAATTGGGATAATGCATTAAAACTGTGAGTTTTAAGCCCACTAGATAGTGGCAAAACCATCTTTTTCTAAAGCCCACTTGAGGGTGGCAAAACCTGCATTTTAGCCTACTTGCGAGTAGCAAATCATTTTCAAAACAAACTTACAATGTTTTGTTCCAATTTAGGCGATTTGGTCTATACTTGTTTGTTGTGCGCATAACATAGTAATTCTAGGCTAATAACCGGAATAAGAACACATAACGTTTTCAAAATTGGGTATCACGGTTAGTAGAGGCCGGTCTTCGGACCGGGCGAGAGGGGGTGCTCATAGTTGACCTTCCCCGACGTACCCAAGTTCCCGAGCCGAGGCAACTTTGGTGATGACGGACACGTGGCCTTTGGCACCGAGTCAGGGTTTCCTAAATTTCCCAAAAATAAAATATTTAGGTGGCGACTCTGTATCTGGCGAAACAGTCCATGTTTGGCACTTCTTTTCAAAAAATCTGTTTTTCTCAAAAAACGATTTGCCGGATTGGACTCTTTGGTTCAAGATTAAGAACCGTGACATTTGAGTCCTTGAACTGTAGTGACCCCAATATCGAACCGGAACGGGGGGGACTCGCACTCCTCGCCCGGGATGCGTTCGGGGACGTCTACAGATACAAAACTAAATTAGTACTCATATAATCAGATTATCCAAATATGCTAGAGATCCAGTCATCAAAGGCAGTCTAATGAAACTGTGCAAATACATGTGCATAGAAAACTGTAAACTCCTAATTTGTAACTTCCATAAGCATGTAAAATTATAAAACTAAAACTCTAAAAGATTAAATTGATAGTTTAATTTATACATTAACTATGTACATAAATATAAACAAGTTACAAACATTTTACTAGGCAAAATTATATATGCTTGTTACAAAACAATAATCATTGAGCAATTAACATGTAAATAATTCTAAAAATTAAATCATGTACGAAAACTAAAATCTAGAAAATAATTAACATGTCAAAAAAGCATGATTTACAAGTATGAATTTCCAGGAAAATAGTGGACTTACAGATATAAATTACATATGAATCTATTTATTTTTTTTCCATGAGAAATACAAAATCTATTTTAAGCTTGTTGTTCAAATTGTGTACTTAAATCAAATAAATAGATTCATATTGAACAACCATTTTGAATTTCAAAATAAGAACATACTAAAATTTACAGAAATTCATAATAAAATAAAACTAGTAGTAGGAAGCAAACCGAAGCCTGCACGGTAGCAGTTTCCTTAAAACAGATTTCGCTGCCTCACGGGTTGAGTGCTTACGGAATTCCGGCGTCTATCTCCCAGGATACAACGGTCAAAAACCAGCTACGGCAGAAGCACTCTATGGCCCTATTTGGTAGAGCTGTGGGAAAGTGCTTATAGCTTATGCCTAAACAGCTTATAGCTTATAACTATGAACATAAGCTGATTTCTGACTTATAAATTAAGCATCTCCTGCCCCACTCAAAGAATAAGCTGATTTCTGACTTCCAAAAAGCTATAAGCTGTAAGCTATAAGCTAAACCAAACACATCAAAATAGCTTAAATTAAGCTAAAAGCTGAAATAAGCAGCTTTTAAGCTGTACCAAACAGGCACTATGTCTAGCTTAGCGAACAAAACCATGGCAGTACTTTCTCACTGTAGGAACTTTCTAGCAAACTGACTTGTAAAAAGGAAGCAAAAATTTCTGTGTTTGAGATTTGACAGGAGGGTCTCAATTTATACATGTATAGGGGAGAGAGGAGAAGCCTCCTGCCTTTATGGCTGGTCACTAATGCACCATTAACCTCTGCAATAAAGGCAGGAGTTACAAACCCCATTAATGCACTATTAAACTCTGCAATAAAGGCAGAAGTTACAAACCCCATTAACTCTTTCATGAAGCTAATTTTATGGGGCAATTTCTCATTCAATTCTCAATGGTTTTTGGCCATTCTATTTGTGGTGTAAAGATCTCATTGCAAAGTATCTAGACCCACTTGGACCCAACACAATAGATGGTTGGGACCCACTTTAATATTTAATTAATGTCACCAAAAAACCATTTTTTCCAACACGTATAACCTGTATAAAAAATAAAAAATAAAAAGTATAAAACATGTTTACGTCCTTCCGTCTTTTGTTTTTCAAAGGAATTTGAAATAATTTTTCTAAACTTAGAGATTAGTGAGAAGTTACCTCTATTTGCTTTGATTTTAAAAAATTTTGTTTTGAATATTTTGGTTTTAGTTATGAAAAATAGTAAAAAAGTTCAATCTAAGGAACATATAAGGCATTTGATTTAGTGAATATTTTTTTGTTAGTGAAAGATCTGTAAAATTGTTGGTGAGAGGTTTGTGAAATAGTTTGGTAAGAAGTCCTGTTGTTAGTTTTAGAGGATATTTTATTTTCAATTTTACGGCTTAATTTATCTGTTAATTTTTTTTACTATTTGTTCAAATTGATATCTATCTATTCAATTTTTTTAACTATCTATTCAATTTGTTTCCCTTATATGTCTAATTTTTTATCTATACAAATTTTTTTATCTGTTAAAACAACAATTCAATTTCCTATCTGTTGAAATTTTCTAAACATATTTTCCTTATATGTTTAATTTTTACTCTGCAAATCCACTTTCTCTCTCCTCTCATTTCCCTTATTTGTTCTTGGGTTAGTCATTCCGGAATATAGACATATCGCACTCCGTACTATTGTAATTGGTGAAGAATGTGAGTAGGTGGGGTATTGTGTTGAGTGATTAACGGACATGAGAGAGTACAATGAATAATGATTGATTAGAGAGTACGGACACGTCCTGCGAGAATATTTTATAAATTTCCATTTTTTGGCCATTTATTTAAATTATTATTTTTTTCAAACGTGAGTTTTTTCTTTTATTTTCTTCTTTTGTTTACAATTAGAGATCTTTGTTTCTCGTGTATTTGTTAAGATTTTTTTTTTCTATCATTTTGAGAATTTATTTTTATTAATTATGTATTGTATTTCATTATTATTATTATAATTCATTGAGTTTCATTGCACTATATCATGAATGAAAAAAAAATCATTTTTTCTTAAATAAAATGTACAATACAAATATAATTATCAGAATATTATTATTTTCTTTGAGGTTGACTGTTTGTTTGGAATGTTCTAAATAAGTGCACTTTTTGACTTTTTATGAAATATGGGTTGGGTTTGAAGTGATGTGGTAAAGAGGTGATGTGACTTAAATAAGATGATATGACTTAAATAGTGTTAGTATATTATATGTAATGTATTGTTAGTGATCTAGATAGTGGATGTAGTTAGTGATCTAGATAGTGGATGTAGTGGATGTCTATAATATGTAAGGATATAGATAGTGGCTCTTGGCACAGATAGTGGCTCATGTTTATTGTTCTCTCCTATATAAGGAGTGTAGATGGTCTTCATAATCAATATATTGAATACAATCAATAATATCAATACATTAATTTCTTTCATGGTATCAGAGCCAAGTTAAGCTCTTGGTGTTCTTCGCCTTCCGGCGGGCGGCAACTTTGCCTTGACCGCCCGCCGGACCTCAACCAATTGAAACCTCCATCAACTCCAGCAAGACCTCTCTGATGCATGACTGCGGTGAGCAGCCTTTGACCAGTCTCCAGTGACAAAGCGACCACAATGTCACCATCCACACCTCCACTTGATTTCTTATTGCCCTCTCTTTTTGGCTTAAAGAATTCTTCATCCTCACTGTTAGCTTGAGCATCATCAACAGTAGTAGCCATTGTTGCAGATTTCTCATATACAAGTTGCATCAGATTATCATTCTGTCTCAATATGGGATAGAGAGAAGTCCATACCCAGTGTGACTTAGATGAAGAGAGATGTTGATCGATTACTTCATCGGTGAGGTTGACAGCTCCACTGTTCCAGTAAAACAGCAATATAAACCTCCTCCAAAACCATCATCAAAGATGTGTGGCCCTTAACTTCGGCTTTCGATGGCTATTTATCGGCTCTTTCGCCATTGCAGCTTGTGCGTAGCAATAGCCGTCGCTTTATGCCGTCACAAGCTGATGAGGAGGCTCATCAGCTATCCTATTTACAGAAGCACCTAGCCAACATCCTGTCTCTTTTAGCAGATGCTGTGGAAGAAAGCGAAGAATCTCTGGTTTTAGCAATGGAGAAGTTTGAGCACCTTGCATTTCTAATTTATTTTGGTGAAAAAGGATCATAAAGAATTCCCTTGAGCCAGGCTGCTCCATTTTTTTGCTAATTCAGATCCTGACATGCCTGCTGCTCCTGTCTCTGCAACACCCACACACACAAAGATCTGACTTGCCAGAGGTTAATGTGCTCAGATTTGACTCATCAGAGGTGAACAGACTCAGATCTGTACACAATGAGTCCAGATCTACACTCCTTGATGAAGAGCTTTGCTTCGCAGTCGGTGACGGTGGTGCATTTGACATTAGATTCCAGACCCAAGCCTACTGCCGGTGGTGATCGGACGACAAGTTGAGGTCGAGAGACATAGTGGACGACGGCGGAAAGTTGGTCTTGGCTTTGAAACCTTCTAGAGAAGACTTCATCTTCAATCTTTACACCACTAGCAGGACCAGAAACCTTTGAATCCTTTTCCCCTCAAGTAGTTTTAATCTCTCTCTCTCTCTCTCCCTTTCGGCAGTTTGAAAATGTAACACAAAACAACAGTCTTCTCTCTCTCACTCTCTCTTTCTCTCTCTCTACTCAAGGACACCCACCACTATGTCCACTTTTCCACTCATCCTTCACCATCTTTTGCACACACTCAATACCCATTTTTATTTTTAAACCCAATCTTCATCTTTTGCACCCCACTCACCGACTTTCCCAAATCTCCACTTTCTTTATTTTATTTTATCTTTCTTTTTCCATTAAAAAAAAAATAAAAAAACAGATTTGCCCACCAAACCTTGTTTTATTCATGTTGGGGTTCAACCCCGATTACACTTTTACACCAAAAAAAAAAAAAAACAAAACAACCACAACTCATAACCACCACAAAAACCGGCCTTATTTTTTCGCCTCTTCAGCTGTTCTCTTCTTTTTGCCTTTGTCTTGGGCGTCCTTTGCCGGTGCTACCTCCGTGTTTCCCACGCCGCCGAGCACGTTCACTTCCCGTTGCTCCTCAACCGTCACATATGGCGGCCCTCCAAATCTAAGCATCACGGTGGCCTTCCGCTTCAGTTTCTTGTTTTCTGCCTTCAGCACACATATCTCTGCTCGGGCATCCGTATACATGCTCTGGAGCAGGGCCAGTTGGGCTTTTACCTGCTGCACCTCATTTGTTCTACTCTGAAGCCGGTGCGACAGGTTGTTGACCGCCGTCATTGTCTCAACACATGACTTCAGAGTATAATAATTGGCCTCAATATCAGATTGAGCAGCCATTATCTGTTCAACTGACAACATTGGAAAGTTCAACGGCGTAAAACCAAGGGCGCTTGGTCCAGGGGCACTTGGTTGCGGTTCAAGGGCAACTGCCCCGGCTATCTCTCTAGTGGCCTCGTTGAGGTCGGGAAAGAGAGTGAGACCACGGGACGAAGAGGCTATGTTCTGGGTAGCTGCACCGGAAGAAGAGGCCATATTCAGGGTTGGTTGTAGAGTGTTTCAGAGATAACAGCTCTCAGAGAACGACGAGTTCTTTTTTTCAGAGGTTTTTCAGCTGGTTTGTTATGCATCAGCGGCAACCTCGCCTTGGTTTAAATAGGCAAGGCAGACACGCGTATCACGCGCCTCTCAACGCCAGACGACAAATCGGCGCACCTTTTGATGGCTCGACTTTTGATGGCTGTCGGGCACGTCTTTTGATGGCACGCCTTTTGATAAGATTGGGCACGCCTTTTGAGGGTGCGACTTTTGAGGGTCCGACAAGACTCTGTAAACTGTCCCGACATTGATTCCGGTTAGCTCCTATATGGGTCCGACAAGACTCTGTAAACTGTCCCGACTTTGATTCCGGTTAGCTTCTATATGGGTCCGACAAGACTCTGTAAACTGTCCCGACATTGATTCCGGTTAGCTCCTATATGGGTCCGACAAGACTCTGTAAACTGTCCCGACATTGATTCCGGTTAGCTCCTATATGGGTCCGATAAGACTCTGTAAACTGTCCCGACATTGATTTCGATAATCTGCTACAACGGTTCGACACAGCCATATAGTGTCTTCTACAACGGTCCGACATGACCCCGTAAACTGTTTTCTACAACGGTCCGACATGACCCCGTAAACTGTTTTCTACAACGGTCCGACATGACCCCGTAAACTGTTTTCTACATTGGTCCGATATGACCCCATAAACTATCTTCTACAACGGTCCAACATGACCCCATAAACTGTCTTCTACATCGGTCTGCCATAACCATACGGTCTTCTACAACGGTCTGACACGACCATACAGTGTCTCTTATCCACTTTTATTTTATTTTCAGTTTATTTTCCTGTTTTGTTACTCTCTCCAAACTCAAGTTGGCTAGTCTCTATCCTCCTTGAGTTTGAGGGGGGCTGTTAGTATATTATATGTAATGTATTGTTAGTGATCTAGATAGTGGATGTAGTTAGTGATCTAGATAGTGGATGTAGTGGATGTCTATAATATGTAAGGATATAGATAGTGGCTCTTAGTGGTGATAGTGGCTCTTGGCACAGATAGTGGCTCATGTTTATTGTTCTCTCCTATATAAGGAGTGTAGATGGTCTTCATAATTCAATATATTGAATACAATAAATAATATCAATACATTAATTTCTTTCAAATAGGATAGTGACTTTTTGACTTTTTCAAAGGATGCCAAACTTAGCCTCTCAGGGTTATTTTAGGAATTGACTAATTTAATTAATTTTTTTATTTAAAAAAAAAGTACAAAAACGTTTATAGCACGGGTTGTTCACGGCATATAAAAAAAAATTAATAATATATTTTTATACAAAAATTAATAATATAGTTGGAGTGCTATTTTTTTAGTGGTAACCCGTGTATGCACGACATGTACAAAAAATCAGTAATATATTTTTATACAAAATAATATAAATAGTTAAATTTTTATTTGCAAATTATGAAAATAAAGAAGATTGAAATTTACAATTTAAGTCTCACAATTTTATCACACTTTATTTATTAATTTTTAATTTGTCACAAATTTAATCATATAACTTTTAACCCCCCTTGTTAGAATTGCAAACTTTAGGTGAGTTCAATCCAAACAACTTGAGTTGAGCTTAAAATTTTTTAAAGATTGAACAATGTAGTTTTAAATTAAGTGAGGATCTATGCAGAAATTCAAAAATTCAAATTAAATTTGAGTGGACTTGGGCAGAAACACTAAATAACCTGAGCAACCAAAGCAAAATATTATATAGATATATATACATATAAATTATTTGCTAATTCATTTTTTTAAAACAATAAATAAAATTAATTAAAAATTTAATATTAATAAACAAAAGAAAAGGCAATATACTTAAGATTTCTAATAGAATTTTTCTTGAAAATATTTAAAAAAATACACTTTTTAGAAAGGGCTGACAAGGTTGTTTGGGAACTCTCATGTTAACTCACTTTTTTATCTTTTTATATTTTTTAGGTCACATCACATCTCTACTTTTCTACACATCTTTTCGTAAAAATAAAAAGTATGCTTAATTATCTTTTTTATGTCATATCACATCTCTACTTTTGTGTATGTATATTCGTAAAAAGTAAAAATGTAAACTTATTTAGCACTTTCCAAACTACCACTAAGTTGATATTAAAAAAAATTACTTTTTATAATGGCATAAATAATTTAAATATGATTTCTTAGAAATTCTTTTTAATTTAAAAATTACAATAAAATATTAAATAGAATAAAAACAAATTTCTTACAAAATAAAAGTATTTGAATAAAAAAGTTACATTTTCATTTGATCTGAAAATAATTTTAGATGAATAATAAATTATCACCTATAATTCTCTTTTTTTTTATTTTTTTATTTTTTTTTCTAAATAAAAAAAGTTTAACGAACTATCACTTTTAATATTAAAAAAAAAATTAATGTTTCTTTCCAATTTATTTTAGCAAAACTAACTTTTTAACGATTTGAGCCAAATATATCTTTATTCTTTATTTTAATTTCTTTAATTGACAATTGAGATAAAATATATATATATATATAACAAAATCTATCATGTTTGGTAAGTACTAAAAAAGTTATGTTTCGTTCTTTTGATTGTCATTATTGCATAGCACAGGTTGTGCACCAAAATTAGTACTCCAACGATCTAAGGAATAGAAAGCCCTTTTATATTTTTGATCAAACTCTCAATAAATTTTGGGGAAAGCACAAATAAATCCCAAATTTGAGAATGTTAAACCATTTAGTCCCAAATGTTTTTTGTTGGACTAATAGGTCCTATTTCACTAAAAGCTTACTATAGGCATTTTTATGTCAAACATTATTCATCAAACATCAAACATTAACAACGTTAGAATTATTTATCAAACATCAAACATTACCAACGTCAGGATTGTTCGTATAATTTCGGTGAAAACATTATCAACGTTAGAATTATACATCTAACATCAAACATTATCAAACGTCATCAAACATCAAACATTATTCTTCAAACATCAAAACATATTATCAACGTTCGAATTATACATCCAACATCAAACATTATCAAACGTCAAGATTATTCATCAAACATCAACCATTAAACATTAGATAATGTCGGTGAAAATATTAGCAACGTTAGAATAGTGATTATGTTATTGGATCCAACAGATTGGAGCCACCAAACATCATCACGATGAAAGATTGATCCCAAATTTGGATCCCAGGATTGCTAATGGATCATCTTTTTTATGATTTCCTTCCAAACATTGTTTGATGTTTGCCAAAATAAACATTTTTTAGTAATCAAACCACATCAAGCAACATCAATATTATTTGTATTCCACCAGTTTTCAACAAACGTCAGGAGCTATTATTATGTTTAGCTTTGGGATCAAGCAACAAACATCAATCTGATTTGATGATCTTTCATCAGCAACATGTGTAATCAGTGTAGGAGCACATAATCGTGGATGAATCAGAAACATCATCATCATCCAATAACATAATCGTGCGTGTTTCAAACACCCACGAACATCATCAAACACCATTAAATCCTAAATTTGGGATTGTGAACATCAAACATATGGATAAAAATGACATCGGCCTACAAAAACCCTAACCCAATCGTTTCCCCAAAAACCCAGAAATCTGTAATTAAATCTGCTTCAAACATCTCACAAAAAACTTTCAAATCTCGTTTCGAATCTCCTTTTTTTGGACTGAGTGATGATGATGATTGCTTCGATTTCTTCAGCGAGAAATTGTACAATCTGTTCTTAGAATACGCTATGGGTGGTTCTTTGGCTGACAAGCTCAAGAACTCCGGTCACCGCAGCTTGCCGGAATCCGAAGTCCGGCGACACACAGAGTCGATTCTAAAGGGTCTTCAATGTATTCACGAGAATGGGTTTGTTCACTGTGATCTCAAGCTTCAAAACGTTCTTCTATGTCAAAACGATGTCGCGAAGATCGCCGATTTGGTTTGGCGAAGAAATCGGGAGAGAAGATCGTGGGTTTTGAGTTGAGAGGTACGCCGATTTTGGGAATGGTCTGATGAATCTGATCTTGGTGTTCATGATTTTGATTTTTGGTGTTCATGAATTTTTCTGTTCAATGATTTTGGGTGTTCATGATTTTTCACGATGTTTGTTCATGTTCAATGTTACGGAATGTTCTTATGAATCTGATTGTTGGTGATATTTTTTAGGACTAAATGGTTTAATAAAAAACATTCAGGACTAACTAGAGTAACATTTATCAAAATGGGATTTATGGGTAATTTCTCCATAAATTTTCTCACAGAAAATATAACTCAATGAAACACTCCACCATGTTTGGTGCACAATAGTCTATTGCCAAAATAGAGCATCTCCAATAATGATAATAAAAAAAAATTACAATTATATAAACAATTTTAATTTACTTAAAAATTCTATTTTTGAAATGTAGAAACTAAACAAATAAACAATCCAGAAAATCCAATTTTATTAATGAGAGGGTAATTTATAATTGGGCCGAGCTAAAGGCTTCTTTCACTACAAAAAAAAGCACTTTTCGCGACTAAAATTAAATTTTTCGTCGCTGAAAGTAGGGCTTTTGGCGACTAAAATGGAATTAGTCGCCAAAACTGATCAGAATTGCCGACTAAACTCTTTTAGTCGCCAAAGGTGTGGGTTTTAGCGACTAAAAGGCACTGTAGTCGCCAAATGTAGGGCTTTTACCGACTAAAGGTTGTTTAGTAGCCAAAAGTGATACTTTCGGCGACCAAAAACAGGTTTAGTCGCCGATTATAGCTGTTTTGCCGACAAAAACCATTTTAGTCGCTGAAAGATGAAGGTTTGCCGACTAAAATGCACTTTAGTCGCCCAATGTAGAAGTTTTGGCGACTAAAATTCAGTTTAGTCGCCAAATGTGCTATCCTTAGGCCGGATTTCATTGTTTTAGCGACAGAAAAGAAATTAGTAGCCAAAAAATGTATAATTGGCGACTAAAATTAAGATTTAGTCGCCAAAAGTGCTGTCCATTTTTTTTTTAGGAAATAATTTATTTTTTACATAACATATATTAAATAAAAATAATTATTTATATATATATAGTTTTGTATTAAATCCGGCGAATATAGTATATAAATAATATATGTTGCATTAATATTCGCGTGAGGCTATAGTGGCGTAGTGGGCAGAGAGTGTTGGTGAAAGTTGAGAATGTTGGGAAGTTGGTGGTCATGGGTTCGAAACTTGGTAGCTGCGGAGGCTAAAAATTTTTTTTTCTGAAAAAGCTTTTAGCGACTAAACTCATTGGTCGCCAAAGGTAGAAATAATAAAATAAAAAATGAACTATTGGCGACTAACAGGTTTGTCGCCAAAGGTGTAAATAATAAAATAAAAATGAACTATTGGCGACGAAATCTTTAGTCGCTGAAGACGTTTATATGGGCGACTAACAGTGTTTTAGTCGCCAAAGGCATCCGCGACCAACTATTGGCGACAAGACGGGCGACCAAAATTTTTAGTCGGGAAAAGTGAAATTTTGACATTTGGCGACTAAAGTAGGACCTTTGGCGACTAAAAATTTAGTCGCCAAAGGTGTTTTTTCTTGTAGTGTTTGTGAGTTGGGCCGCATAATGGACCGGGGTAAGGTTTGATGTAGTCCGGTCTTAGAACTTGCGAGCTTGACCTAGGCGAAGTACGAACCGAGCTATGGATTGAGGGGCTTGGGCCTTGCGTGATCGACCTCATCCTGGTTAGCCCGGTGAGGGATTGCTGCAGTTAGCTCGGTTTGGACAACTAGAACCGAGGTATACTTGGATCGGGACCGAGCTAGGCACGGCGTGTAGAATCACCGAATTGAGTATGTCAAAGTAAGTGTTAGCTTAGTCATACTGTCATCCAACCGTGATAAAACCATCTCACTTGGTTTAAGCAGTGAGGGGGGTGTTGAAGGATAAGCATTATCTTTCAGGAGTGTGATTCCTAGGAGGACTCTACATGGAGGGATAAGAGTCCTACTAGGATTATGCCACGTGGAACCTATAAAAGCTCACAACATAACCTATGTAGAGGTAACTGAACTTTGATTCCTGAATACACAGAGCTTTTTGTCTATTTGTCTATTTTGCTGACTTAAGCATCAGAGAGGTATCCGGCACACACCCGCCGCTAGCTCACGTTTGTGTTTTCAGGGAGTAAAGCGACGATGTTTGGAGGAACGTAGATTTGATCAACAAGATTATACGAGAAGATAATTTCGTGCTCGTACAATTAACATTAGATTAAAAGAACTATGGGAAAAAATACCGTAGCAAATCCATATTTTTTCAGAGTGTGAGACAATAAAAAATGATGAATCTTATGCACATGCTTTTATTTAATAAAATTTGCTAACTTTTAAAATAGTTTTAAATAAATAAATTAACTTTTTTATAAAATTGTTATTCATATTTTAATATGAAGGGTAAACTTAAAATAAAACATACAAATCATAAAGAATTAAACTTTTTGGAAACAAAATATCAAAACAAAGATTTAGTTATCTACATTTAAACTTAAATAGGATTCACTTATACTTTTGAGAGCAAAATAAGGCTTACTAATATTTTTTTTCATTTTATTATTGGCAAATGAGAGGGACTTATGGACAGTCCTTTGGACTGGACTACAAGTCTTGCTAAACCATAATTTCCAATTCACATTTAATCTGGCAACAAACTCACTTTTCTAACTATTCTTAATAACAATAAAGTTTGATTTTCAAGATTAAAATATCCATAAAAACTTCACATAGAAATTATTAGGTAATAACTCCAATCGCTAGTGGGTCAGATGCATCCTTTTGGTTACATAACTGGACTTGGGTTAGGTAGTATTAAATTATCAATAGGTCTTATTTTTTAGACTTATTACCCATTAAGTCCTATTGATAAATTTATCAAAGTCTTTTATTTTATAAATAAATTTATAGTGATAAATTTATCAGTCTCTTTGTTTTTATGAATAAATTTATAGTGATAAATTTATCAGTGTCTTAGTTTTATAATGATAAATTTATCAGTTAGGACTTGTAGGTAAATAAGTCTAGTTAATAGGATTGATTGGTAAGTGCTCTTTAGACATGCTATTGCTGGACCCCTGCATAGGGACAAAAAAACAATTTTTGTTAGAGACTATTAGGTTAACTATGGCTGGGAGTTCTCTAGACTCTCCTTTACATTCCCTTCATCTATTTCGAACCATATTTGTAGCATCACCCTTCTTCAGTTCACTTCGGGTGGGGACCTACCAGTTTGGGGTTCATCGACTGATAGAGAATTCAATAATAAATCTGCTTACCTTGTTTCTAAAGTGTTCAATTCATCCCCTCCTTTCTCCATTCCATTTAATCTGAGCAGGTCATCTTTTTGCCGTCGGCGATTTTTCTAGCTTGTTTCCTCTTTGCTTCAAGAGGTAGGGTCTATTTCTTTAACTCAATATGAGTTCAATAGTGTATTTGTGGCTTATTTTGTTATATAGATTTTGTTCTTGTTGTTGTTGGGTTGATTTTGAAATTATGATTTGTGGGTTGAGTGTTTGTCTAAATTAAGGGTTGTTTGGACATGATTTTGCTATTAAATCTATTTTTGGTATACAAAATTGCATATGAATTTATAAAAGTGGAGAAGCTCCAATTTGTAGAAAAACCCTAAATGATGTTGATTTTGGGAATTGGTTAGCGTTTTGGAAAATGAATTTGGTTGGAAAAGTGTTATGAGATTTTGAAAATACCGAGTATTGAATACTCTTTTGGGAATGTTCTGGAAATGTGATTTTAAAATTACTCGATTATATATCCGTATTGTTATCTTTTAATTATTGCATTAGAGATAACTATTTTGGTTATCGGTGGACGATAGCATTGCCATATGTCAGAAATTGCATGTGAATTAAGCAAACTGAAATGTTTATAAAATCACACATATCATGGTGCACGTCATGGGTTTTGGAATATTCTCATTTTATGTTTGAAAAACATGTGTATATCAGTTTGGAAAACAATATTTTGGATTACATGTATTGTGCTACTAGAAAAGGGCAAATAAAGTAGTAAAGCTGTAAAGGGGTGTAGCTTGCTTTTCGTGCTCCTCAGAGGGGTTTAGTCTCCTCGGATATGATAGCCCTACAGTTCGGACTCTCGTGGTTCTGAATCTGGTTTCACAAGTGCAATGTGAAACAGAAAAACACAAAAGAGTCTAAATCTGGCAAATTTTTGGAAAATTGATTTTTAATAAAAAAATGCCAAAAATTGGCCACATTGCCAGATTTCAGAATCGCCACCTAAATATTTTTGAAAAATTTAGGAAAGTCGTGACTCATGCCAATGGCCATTTGTCCGTTATAACCAAAGTGTCTCGGCTTGGGAACTTAGATATGAGTGGAGAATGTCATTAATTGAGCACCCTACTCACTCGATCAAAGATCGACCTCTAGTAATCATGATGTGATTCTTATGTATAGTATATACTCATGTTCGGATTATTATGCTATCTTTACTATGTGAAGCACAAGTATAGACTAATTCACCCATTTTGGAACGTTTTGATTTCATGTTTGTTTTGAAAAGAATTTTGAACATGTGCTACTTTGAAAAAGTAAGCTCACATGTTCATTAATCAAATCATTCCAATTTAAATGAAAAAGCCTTCATCCACTGGCAATCAGGAGGTATAGCAACTAAGCACTTAGCCTTATGGTAAGCATGCTTGATATGGCAATACTAACACACATGCAATATGCTAAAGCAAGAAATGCTCACCTAGTAGTCAACCGAGGCAAGCTAAAAGAAATAAAATCATTAGAGAAATGCATTCTCTACTATGAAGTGACTAATGCAACACATACAAAATGCAACTACGAGGTTCGATTTTTCATATGTCATGTGAATCAACTTAAAACATACGATAGCACACGTATTCAAGTAAGTAAGAAATGACAATATTTGTTAGAATGATGATCTGAACCTGATACATGTAAAAATGGATATTTACACATGGTAATGATATGAAATCAAAATATGATATTACATGCGACCATCATAAACGGGTAAATAAAAGGGAGAAAGAAATGGGGGTTGGAAGACATACACAATATTTACGAGTGTTACAAATTGGCCCTCGCACAAAAGAGTCTGAATGAATGTTCTAATTAACTAATTATTACAACACCAAATTAATTAACTAAATTAATTAGCTATTACAAATTCCAAGGGAATTAACTAATTAATTGCAATACACTAATTAATCTAAGAGCTATTTAAGCTAATTAATTCGAACGGGAGTCGAAGAACCACACGCGCAATCGAGAAAATCCTCCCGGAAACTTCTCTGTTTTGCTTCCAGATTTTGTTTTGCTTGCTATTAGAAAATAATTCTGTTTTTGCCCCAATTTCTGCTCTGTTCTGTCATGAAAATGACACTGTCTATCCAAAATAAAGTGGCCGGCCGGCCATGGAAAGTGGTTGGCCGGATAGAGAGCTAGCCGGCCGGCCACTGGTTTTAGGTGCTGCCCTGCTGCAACAAAATGAAAATAGAGCAAAAACAGAGTGTTTCCATGAGATGTTTGTCCTTTCTGCCTCTCCCTATCATGAAATTGATTAAGAGCGGAGTAGAATCAATTCACAAACCATCAATTGTCGCAAAGTTATTGCGTGATGATCTATGAATCAAAGGATAAAATGTCAATAACCAGAAAGAAAAGACTAACCACACCCTTTTCTTATCATGGAGTTACCTCAAAGAAAGTGGTGGACATTGCTTCTTAAATCATTGAACGTCACTAGAGAGTACGGCATGAGTCAAGACGCAATAGGTTCAATTAACGTCTAATTGAACCCACCTTGATTTTATTATCTTGTTAACCTCCTTTACTTCAATTTTATTAGCCTTATTTTATTACCTTTCCATTACTTAATCATTTTTGTCTGAAAGTGATAACTACGTCCACTAGTGAAGAGAGTGTCAAACAAGACGTTGTCTTTGGCATGAGAGAGATGTAAAGCCTTGGTAATGAACCTCTGAATAGATTAAACCATTAAACATGGAAGGTCTCTTTCTCATGCCTTAAACCAGAATCAAATTTGAAACAACTCTTAAACAAAGAAAACCAAGAAATGAGGAGGTTGCAGAAATGATTATTACAAGAGTGAGTATACATATGAAAACTATGGAATAAAAGCTATCAACTCAAATAGATTGGTTTCTAAGGCCTAAACCACCAAACTTATGAGGACTTACAACAATACAAGGATGATATTCAAAGCATAAGCTAACTAAACAATTAAAACAACCCCAAAATAGCACAAAACAGTTCTGAAATTAGTTTGCAAAAATTAAAAAAAGTAAGCAAAATGGAAGAAATTAAAGCTAGTAAGCAAGCGTAAGGAGAGGTGGTTAATCCCTCCACTTTTTGGACCTTAAAACCACATGTTTTAGCCTCTGAAATCTCTAAAAATCAGTAGCCAAAAGTAGAGAAATAAGTGGGAAGCACAAGGATAAAAGCCTATATATGGAATAAGGTTCAAGAAAGGGTGATTAACCCCTCCACCTTTGGGAGCTTTAAATCACAAGTTTCAGCTTATCAAAATAATCCAAAAATAGTATAGAAAACCAAGAAAAAGAGGTTAGAAAAGTAGGCAAAATGATGGCAAGAGTTATACCTTTGAAGAGAAGACACTCTTTTGTTCACAAACCACAAGATGCTCACTCTCAAGGGCTAATATTTTAGCTCAAGAATTCTAGCAAGGAGCCTCAAAATATTGGTTTAGGAAGTGTATGTATAGTGTACATGTATTGCAAGATAGAGAGGGAGAGTGTTTTGCAAACTTTGGAGTTTGGAGAATTTTTCTAACCTAAAACCATGAGAGATGGTCAAGTATATATAGAAAAACACGTTCCTATCTCAAAAATATCTGTATTTAGCCAGCTGGTGCAGTGCATGCACATGGAGGGGACAACTGGCAGCAAATATCTGTTTGCCGAGAAACTTGGCTGGCCAACCATATAGGGGGACGACCGGCCACTAATTTTTGAACAGTTGGCCACTTGTTGGCCAGCAGGACTCTGGGTGGTTAGGCTACAAAAAATTGGGTTTTGGTTCAAAGAGGGGTGCAAGGTTTTAGGCTCTGAAACTCAAAACCGAAGCTTCTTGCTGAGGAAATCGAACATTTGTACAACATACATTTTTATCATCGAGTGTTCAAAATGAGGCGCCCAAGTCTTAAGGGCTGTCAAAAATGGGGTGTCTACAAGGGGTATTAAAGCAGAACTAAGTTAACTTGTGTGTCCATGGTAAAAGACCTAAAACGCACACGGTAAGTGCTGATTCCATCCAGATAATCTCAGTAAAATGGCATAGTGGCTTGTATAGCGCACTATTATAAACACTAGCCCTAGAGATTTACTCATTTTATTTATTGCCGTTTTGGTTTTGAAAATGATGTTTTGAAAACTGTTTTTAGCAATATATTTGTTGTTGTTTAGCGATGTATTCGCGTTTGATTTAGCAATGTATTTGCTGATTGGTATTGTGATATACCAAACTTGTTTTTGGAAATAGGTTTTAATAAACAGATGTTTAAATTTCTGAAAAAATCGTTTTGAATAAACGAAAAGGATTTTGGTGATCAGAAAAAAAAGGATTTGTGTTCTGAGAATCAGATGGATTTTGAAAATGCATCTGGACATATATGTACTACATCATGATCATTTATGCTAGTGGAGCATATTTAGTTTTTGAAATATTCTCTATTGGGCTTTATGCTTACTTTACATGGCTGAAAATGTTTTTCAGGTGTATGGCTTGTACGGATGTGGACTGAGGCATTGAAGTTGCGTTCTGAACCATGTAGGGTGGTTCCTTTATTTGTAGGCCATGGGCCATTTGTTTTCTTTATTTGGTCGTGTGCCATTCTTGTAAGGGTTACACCTTTTGTATATGATGTAAGCCTACAGGCATTTCAGTTTAATGAATAACATCATTGCATGTTTAATATAGAGAACATTCATTCCACTTAGAGGTTGTATATAGAATGTATGGAATTAGATAAACACATGTATTGTGTGACTATATTGTATACATCTGCATGAGAGTTGTTATCTTTCTCTATATTATTATTGTCTTTTCTTCATTATTAGGTGGTTTAATTACGTGGGCCGGATTCTGTAAATCTGGGGCGTGACAGAATTTTTTAGTTTGGTGGGAAAATCTTTATGAAAATGATACACAAATAATTTCCTTACACTTTTTTTTTCTTTTTGCAATTTTGGTACATAATAATTAACATGATGCAATAAAAAGAAATTGTAAAATTCAAAATCTTTCTAGCCGTCAAACTTAAGTATTATATTAAAAAAATAAATTTATGATGTCACTTGCAAAAAAAAAAATAATTTAGACAAAAATTACAAATGTATGAAGCATTTCACTCATACCTAAAATAATATAAAATTCTATATAATATATATATATATAGAGAGAGAGAGAGAGAGCAACATGGGTTAATCGCAAGAGACCAAGATCATTGAGTCTGAGCTCAAAAAGTAATTAAGAATTAATAATTTAATATTCATGTTGGTAGCCAAATCTTTAGACTTGAATACAAATGACCCTATTTGGTTTTGTCAATAGTTTTGCAAGTATTTACAATCAATTGAAACATAACTATTTATGTAGGAGGAGAGAGATGTGAAATTTGATAATATAAATTATCTTTATATATTCAAATCTAAATTTAAATCATCTTTATTTTGAATTTTCGTGATAGATATAAATTATCTTTATATAGATTTTCAATTCAAATACTTTTTAATTTTCCAATAAATTATTTTCTTTCTTGTTGATAAGTTTATATTTGGATAACTATTATTCTAAGAGCATATTATTATTATTATTATTATATTATTATTATTATTATTATATTATTATTATTATTATTATTATTAAAGAAAATAGTTTTTATTTTAAATGGAAGTGAGGGAAGATGAGTGATGAGTTGAAAACTTGACTTAGAAATAAATGTCTCATAATTTTTTAAAATTTTAGACTTTATAAGAAATTAGAAATGAAAATTTCAAGGCATATAGATTTTCAATTCAAATACTTTGAATTTTTGGAGAAAATCTGGCTTAGAAATAAGTGCCATGCATTTTTTTTTTTTAATTATAAAAAATCAGAATGGAGATTTGGAGGCCTACAGATTATCAATTCAAATATTATTGAATTTTCGGATCACTTTTTTTTTCCCCTCTTGTTGATAAGTTTATGTTTGGATAACTATTATTCTAAAAGCATATTATTATTATTATTAAATTATTAAAGAAAATAGTTTTATTTTAAATAGAAGTGATGGGAGAGGGTTAGTGAGAAACTTAGCTTAAAAATAAGTGCCACATAATTTTTAAAAATTTTAAATTTTATAAGAAATTAGGAATAAAGATTTGGAGGTCTAAGAGCAAACCAACTATATTTGTTTATATACATAAGTATTGATTACTTTAGACACCAAGAAGTTGAATTCAATGTCCACTAACCTATCTCTCCCCTATGTTGTATGTATTAGATTGCTATGAATCATGCATTGATTTCAACATGAAATTGTGTTGTTATATGGCTAAGTTCTTGATGCTTTCTTGGTACTTTTTTTTTTTTGTGAAGAAATACATTATAAAAGCATGTATGTCACTTAATGATTGTAGTATTTATTAACATTTTAGTTCTTAATTGGACGGTATATCCTGAAGACATTATTTCATGTTAGAAATTAGGTAAAAATTATTTTGAAATTGACAAAATAGTTGAAAAGGTTCTGAAATCAATGAAAAAAGTTCTGAACATAGTGAATTTTGTCTTGAGTTTTTTATTTTTTTGTTATTTTTTTACACTTGCTAACAAGCAAGACCCTCACTAGAATAGCATTGAAAAAGTTCTGAAATCATTGTAAGAAGTTCTGAACTTCGTGAATTTTGTCTTAATTTTTTTATTTTTATTTTTTTGTTATTTTTTACACTTGCTAGCAAGCAAGACCCTCACTATAATCGCATTGAGGAGTCATCAAGTCCACCCGTTTGGGTTATTTATTAGGAATTGTTACTATACATACACACCATATATAGTATGCACCTACAATTTGAGCCATAGTAGTTCACAATTTACCAATTCTGGTCGTAATAACAAAATCAAATTAATTTAGAACAAAACCTCATAAGTAAGACCACTTCAGTTCACAACTAAAATACCACAAAATCTCATAACTAAAATCAACTCATAACCAAAAATACCACAAAAATTTCATAACCAACTACCACAAAGTTTGATAATTAAGTACAACACAAATTTTACTACTAAAACATTTTGCAACTACACACTAACATGATCCATAGGCATAACTAGAGCTTATGGTATACATCTAAACTTTTCCAGTTTAGAATTCGTGTGTTGAACATAATTTTGAACAAACACAATTTGTTGAAGTCCTTGAAGAAGCAAATCAACTGCCAAATATGGCCCAATTTTAGATATATCATCCTGAATTAATTGCAAGAAATATTTTAGTGTGCATAACAGAGCATACATAAGTGCAAGATGTATATTAATTTTGAGGATATTGATGTTGAAGTGATTAGGAAGTGGCAATCATTCTAGAGATCTGTCTAAAGGTTTGGAATTAAATCCTTTTATCAAGAACATAACAATGCTTTGTACAATTGATTTTATGTTTCGAATGACATCCATCAAGAAACATGACATACACCAATATTGGACCTATTAAGCAAATGTAGTGATGATAATTCACATAATAAACTACATGTGATTTGACAATATCATCATTGTAAATATAAAGGCTCTCAACATGCCCAGCTCTTATTGACTTCTCGTGTTTGATCAAAATATGTGATTAGGAAATGTTGTTTAGTTATGAGGTTTACGTTCTTGGAATGGGTCCAAAGAACCCTTCCCGACTATAATAATAATAATAATAATAATAATAATTGTAACATTACTGATAAATTGTAACTATTCATAAGTGTTCTACATCCTGTTAAGACTAGTGATCGCAAAAAACAGAATATATAGACAAACAAATTATTTCAAATGTCAGGGACACCCACAAATTGATGAACACTTTCTCATATAGTACCTTTTTTTTTTCTTTCGTTTTTTTGGTGGCCAAAATGTAATACTCAAAATTAATCATCAAATGAAACTTCTCATATTAATTAAAACACCAACTGAAGTGTGATGATCCTACCGTATTAAACCAATCAAAATCAAGAAAAGCACCACATAAAAATACCCAATAATTACTCCAAAAAAGACAACAAGTACATCTATATCTATATCAGGTCTGAGAGTCTCATGTCACTAGTACTGAGGCAATCAAAGAGAGCGTCAAAACAGAACTAAAAAAAGAAAGTCCCACATACTTCCATTTTCAGTGAATTTCAAGACATCCCTTCCCCTTCAGTGGTTTTAATCAACAATCTCGTGCCCATTCCACTTCTTGAGCTTCTTCCTGTCAACAAATTTATGAAACATACCTCTCAAAATACATTAACTGTTGCAAAACATTGTATACATAAATATATATTGTGTGGAAAAAAAAAGAAAAAAAAAACTTACCGACGCAGGAGGAAATATCCAGCTCTCACTGCTTCATCATCATTTTGCAACTTCAATCTGGACAATTTTTAGAGTGTTTGCTTAGAAGACTCAATGAGTAAATACAATACAAAGAATGTCAAATTTTGGAAAAAAAAAAAAAATTATAGTCTTACGAATTTTACTCCCAAAAGATTGCCACAGCTATTACAGTAAACATCTGAGAGAGTACGATCTCCAACCCTTCGATCCTGCTCTGGACTGAGTGTGTGCACATTCACACTGCATACAGTTTTTTCATGAAGCTAAATGTAAGCTATATTGGTCATTTGATTAATTTTTGAATTTCTTTTTTTGAAGTTTTTCTTAGGTCCACAAGCACACACGTGTTTAGATATTGGATTTGTAGAGAAAGGAAAAGAGAAAACTCGAAATCCAAATTCGAAACACAACACTTTGGTCTCGTGCAGTGCACGATTTTCATGAAACTTTGATGAAATTTTCACATTTAAATTACAAGAGACTATAAATGGGAAACAAAATAGCTTGTGCTAATTTATTGCTGCTTCCAACAGTAATTGATGAGTTCTTACACATTTCAAAAGACACCTCCAGCCAACTCGTTGTCCTGAAAAACATAATGAACATAATCCTCAGAATATGAACCCAACCGCAAAGAACACATGACATTAAAAAAAAAAAAAAAGGAAAAGAAGAAAAAAAGAGAGAAATGAAAAGAAAAGAAAATAAAAGAAAAGAATATGCTGCAAGGAATGAGTGGGATCAAAAACCCAATTTGCAGGTAAAGTAAAGAGCCTCTTTATGCAAATAGAGGACACTCAATGAGCAGCCTGATTAGCAAATCAACGACTGCATGAGAAGACATGTCTGCTATGCTGTTCTATTCAGGCTGAGCATGTATCAAGAGCTTCATAGTATATATACGATGAGCAATACCAAGAAATCATCAAAGACTGATACAATTAATTATGCAGAGAGAGAGAGAGAGAGAGAGAGATTTTACTATGAAGTTATCAAGAAACTCTTGGGGTAAAGCAATGTGGGCTGCGCAAGCACGGCAGAGGTAGAATTGAGTATCTGGAGTTTGATCAAAGTAGTTAAGATACACACGCCCCATTATTGTAAATTTGTAACAAAGAGCTCTGAAAATGGAAATCTTATATTTCTGTCAAGAAACTACTGCCAAAGAGGCATATGAGTTCTAGTTTCGTTGTTGAAGACCATGTAGCTGTAGGTTGGTTTTTGAACATACAGGGGGACCATATAGATTGGTTGAGAGAAGGGAAAGACAGTATCATGATCTCTCCTTACTCTCTTTCCTTGCCTTCCTACTTGCTGGACCATTGGGCCCAATTTTAATGATTCGAATTGTTCAAATTTTAAGATTTGTTAAGTATATCATACTTGTAAAAAATCAAATTGATCGGATATTAGAAACTACATGTTTGGATTATCGAACTAAAAACTATTTTTTTAAAAATTTAATAAACAGTTTTTCAAACACAAATTTTTTGATATCTGATCAATTTGATTTTTTATTGGTATAATATACTCAACAAATCTTAAAATGTGAATAGTTCGGATCATTGAAATTGGGCCCAAAAGTGAGCCCAATAACCCAGTAAGTAAGGAGGCAAAGAAAGAGAGTAAGGATTTGATTCCACTTCCAAAACCCTATTTACTGTTCCTTTTAGCAAGTCCAAAGCCCTATCTATTGTTCTTTTTAGCAAGTCCAAAACCCTAACTATTGTTCTTTTCAGCAAGTCCAAAACCCTATATACTGTTGTTCTTTAGCAAGTCCATCAGTTATTGTCGTGGAAAGTCTAATATTTGATTCCACTTTCTTTTTTTTTATAGCAAGTCCATCAGTTATTGTCATGGAAAGTCAAATTTTTCTCAATTTTGGATGTATGCGACTCCGTTTGAGAAAAGGGATTTTAGCAATTTTATAATTTTTTTGGCTAAAATATAAAATAAAAAGATGTATAACAGTAATAAAAAAAATATTTAAAAAAAAAAACTTCAACTTTTCAATACTATAAATTATAGATTTTTAATTTTTAAACTAAAAATGTTACAGATCAAATAAGGCTTTATTGTCCACATTGTACTCTCGTAAGAGCTGTGCACTCTCACAAAAATAAATAAATAAATAAATAAAAATAATAAAATAAAATCTGACAATATAAATTTATAATATATCACATCAACCTATTCGTGATGTGTGGCTCTTTCTTCCCGTGTCGTTAATAGATGATGTTTAAAATTTGAGAAATTCCATGTAATAACGTCTCCAACAAATTCTGTCCAACCCAAAATTTTGGAAGGAAATTATCACATGGGTTTAGAAAATTTTGTAATTATGTGTCAATTTAATAATATATGATTTATTTATAAGAGAAATTTATAACATATACCCTGTTAGGTTTTTATTCTTGGTTATTCTTGGCAACCCCGTTTGACAAAACTCCTTTCAGATGTATTTATTTTCGCTCTTTTATTTCAGTGAGGCTATGAGTTTATTAGATGCAAATCCAAACCCGAATCGAGCCATGCAGAGAAGTTTGTGATGTTAATGCTTTCAAGATTGCCACTTCGCTGATTATTACGGGGTCGAGTTGCCCGGTCAGCTCGCGGCCGAAGCAAAATGCAAAATTGCATTCAAAATTGCATGTCTGCCATTGGTCGCTCGAGCCAAGAAGAGCTCGCTCGAGCGAAGGAGTTCTCGCTCGAGCCAAGGATTGCGTCCATACAAAAACCTGAAAGAGTGTATTCCTCGCTCGAGCCAAGGCACTAGTAGAAATCATGAAAAATACACTCCTCGCTCGAGCCAGCAAAGCTTCGCTCGAGCGAGCCTCAGAATCCGGATTCCTCAAGGAGTTTGTTTTCTTTCCAATCTAGGATTACTTTTGGTTCTCTATAAATACTTGGTTTTCTCCCAAAACTAAGGGATTGATTGAATTCCTCCAGATCTTCTTTTTGGTTCTTAAAGGTTTATATCTGGGGATATTTTGTTATTTTCTTTGATGTTTTATTGAGTATTAAATTCATGGTTTAAAGAGAGTACATCAAAGATTTGTTTGTTATACACAAAAGAGAGAGTTGTTCTTCAGTTGTGGATTCTGAAGAATTCGAGCCTGAAGCTTTGGTGGAATCCGGAGTGGCTCATCAGAAAGACAATTCTGTGGTGAAGATGGGGTTGGAAGAGGCACATAGAGGTTGGTTCAATTAGGCATTGTGGATTTGCTAGATAATTAAGAGTATACCTGTGTAATTCCTTTAATTCTTCTTAGTGGATTGTTTTGTGGCAATTGCCCGTGGTTTTTTGATCATAGTTAGAGGTGTCCAATTGTGGTTTTTCCACGTAAAAATCGTTGTGTCTCTTTCTCTTGATTGTTTGATTGGGATTGTTTTTTACTGCTTTTTATTGATACATAATCACAAATCAACATCTAGGGTTTCTAGATTTTTCAATTGGTATCAGAGCGGGTCGTTCTTTTTTTTTTTTTTTAAAAAAAAATTCTTTTTAAACGCTCTATTTTTTTTTAAATTTTTTTTAGAACGAGATCTTGTTTGATTTGTGATAATGGATTCAATTCGTAAGGGAAATTCTATGGTTCGACCACCCCTACTTGACGGATCCAATTATTCTTTTTGGAAAGCTCGGATGAGATCTTTTTTAAAATCTATTGATGAAAAAGTTTGGCAATCCGTCATGAATGGGTGGACTGAACCAACAATTACTGTTGATGGAGTAACTTTCCCCAAACCAATTGATAAGTGGGACACAACTGATTACCAAAATAGTAGCTGGAATAGTAAAGCTATCAATTCTCTCTTTTGCGCTGTCACACCTGAAGAGTTTAGCCGTATTTGTAATTGTGAAGTCGCAAAAGAGGCTTGGGATATCTTACAAACTATTCATGAGGGCACTCCTTCTGTGAAACGCTCAAAACTTCAAAGGCTCACGTCTAGTTTCGAAAACCTTTCAATGAAAGATAGTGAGACCTTTGATGAATTTTATGCGAAGTTGAGTGACATTGTAAATTCCAGCTTCAATTTAGGTGAAAAATTACCAGAATCCAAAGTTGTGGGAAAAATTTTGAGATCCTTGCCCGATCGGTTCCAACCAAAAGTTCGGCTATTGAGGAGGCTCAAGATGTTGACTACCTCAAGCTAGATCAGTTGGTTGGAAATCTCCAAACTTATGAGGCACACAGAAATTTCAAAAAGAAACAAAAAGATGTTGCTTTTAGTAGTGCTCGTAAAGTGGTAGAGGATTCTGATGAGGATTGTGAGATAGATTCCAAGATTATGGATGCGTTTGTTAAACAATTTAAAAAATCTTTTTTGAAAAAGAATCCTAATCTTTTGGAATCTACTCATGCTCATAAATCTAAAGGCAAAGATAAACTCAAAATTAATTCTATAGCCAAGAAGGAGAAAGGAAAGATACAAGGGAACTCTGAAAGTGTCCAATGCTATGAATGCCAAGGATTTGGCCACTTTGCTTTAGAATGCCCCACTCGTTTGAAGAAGAAGAAAGCCCTAGCCATCACTTGGGATGATGAATCAGAATCTAATGAAGATGACAGTGACAACGAAGATCAAGGCGAAGAGGGACATAAGCAATTCCTTGCTTTCATGGTGGCTTCCGAAACTGAAGGACAAACAGAGTCTCCGAAGAGGTCAGTTGAGAATACCACTGATGATGAATCCTCGGAGAGTGATCATGAAGAGCTTGAGCAAGCCTATGAAAAGTTGTATAAGGAGTCTCTTAACTTATTCAAACTGAATGACAAACTCACAAAGAAACTCAAAGCATGTGAAAGTGAGAATGTCAAACTTAAGGAGGAGATTTCCGAGGCCAGGATTGATGCCATCAAGATAGCTGATGATCGACAAGTTCTTTGTGCAAAACTGTTGACTTGTGAGACAGAGAGGAATGAGCTACAAGAAACCCATGCCATGTATGAAAAGAAGATTGAATCTCTCGAGATGTCACAAGTTGCTTTGGAAGAACTAATGATCAAGAAAGAGGAAGAGCTAAAGTGTGCTATGGTTACCATTGGTCTTTGAACAAAGGATCAAAGACTTGGAGGATATCATTGGGTCTCAACAAATCTGTTCAGACAAGAGTGGCATTGGCTTTGGAAATAAGAGAGAGCAAAAACAGAGTGCTTCCACATCTCATGATACAAGAACTCAAGGAAAGGGAGGACAAAAGATTCAACAAGAGGATGGTCTTCTTAAACTTCCTAGAGTTGGTAAGGTAAAAGAAAAAAAGGTACACCCTGTACATCCTGTTTTTATTTGTCATCATTGTGGTATGCATGGTCATATTCGCCCTTTTTGTTATAAGTTGCATGGGAGAGTGTTTCAAAAAGGTAGAAATTCGAATACTTTTTGGGTTAGGAGACAACCTTACATGTCTAGGCGGAATACCAAGATTCATGAGGGTGTTCACAACACCACGTCATTTACCAAGACCGCTAGACCTGATTTTTTTAAGACCAAAAAGATTTGGGTGAGAAAACTTGACTTGTGTTAATGTGTTTACTCTGCTTAGTTCTTTGGGTCTCTGTGTGTTTTTTTTGAGAAAAAAAAATGTGTGAATGTTTGTTTTTTTTTCTTTTGTCTTGCTTTGTTTAGAAAAAAAAAAAAAAAAAAACCCAAAAAGATTTTCTTAGTATGGTTTTGCAAGTTTGAATTTTTTTTTAGATGTCCTTGGTGCATATTGGAATTGATGAGAATAACCATTACATGTTAATATGTGTGTGCTTTCTGTGGTCATTACTCATTTTGGAATGTGTGTTTTTTGATTAATATGTCTCATTCTGTACACACTCTTGGATTAGCAAATATCGGAGTCTTTCGCCTTAGTGATTATTTTTTTATGGACTTCTGGCATTGTATCTTTTGCTTTTCTAGAGGAATTGACCTATACTAGCACATCATGGGTGATGTTGAGTCTCTTAACCACCTTCCATCTTTTTGCATCTCCATGGCTTTCCCCTCTATTCTTTGTAGTTCAAGCCATGAGGAAAAGGCTACCTCAGAGTCACCAACCAGGCCATCCTTATTATATCCATGCTTCTCTGGTTCGGTTTCCATACTCTTGAGCGTGTCAGCCGCCGATGAGTGTGCAAAAGAAAGAAAAAAATGTGCACAAGAAAGAAAAAAACAATGTGCAAAAGAAAGCAAAAGAAAGAAAGAAAAAAAAATGTGCAAAAGAAAGAAAGAAAAAAAATGTGCAAATAAAAAGAAAAGAAAAAGATCTGAAAAAAAAGGGAAAAATAAAGGATTCATTGATTGAGGGGGAGCCTCCGTCTTTACTCACCAAATACCCCTTGATTCCTAGTGGTTTGACTTTCCTTAGTTGTGCTTAGATTCTCTTGTCGGAGGTTCAGCTATCATATCACTACTAGGATTGAATTTAGTGTTTGTTGAACTCTAAGAGTCACACACACACTCTTATCATGGGATCTATGCTTTTCATATAATGCATCACTTTCTTTTATGAGGAATCTTCTACAGGCTGTGCACATTGTGTTTTCAAGTAATTGTGCTTCTTGGATAATCTTGTGTGTTTTAAGGTACAACTCTGAAATTCCTTGCTTGCTCCACCATATTATTTTTGTTATTTTTTTCTTGTTCACTGTTTTCAGTGTTTGTGGTTGTTTTCAGTGAGGGGGAGTTTGATTTGTTGTTACAAAAGTTTGTTCGCATGATCACTTTGATTTGTTTGGTAAGGACGATTGGCTATAGTTGTTTTGCATGTCTTGATATTTACATCATCATATCATGCTTGTGTGGTTTATGATCTTGCTTTTGTTGTTTGAGGGGAGAAAGTTGTTTTTCATGTGTCTTAGGATTTTATGTTTTTATGCCATGTGTCGGGTTCAGGTTTTCATGCTACATATTCTTAAAATCTCCAAGTTGCATCTATTCATGTTATTCATGTTTTTCATCTCATACTTCAAGATCATCTTGTCAGATGTTTATGTTTTTTTTCGCATACTCTTGTGGGACTAATCGTTGTTTTGGAGATTGTGGCACTGATAGTTGTTTTGCAGATCATGACCTTGAGAAAGAAGTTTGTTTTTGTTGGATGTAATGGGTTGGGGTGATTAGGATTTTATTTGTTAGATGTGTTTTGTCACGGCATTGCCAAAGGGGGAGATTGTTAGGTTTTTATTCTTGGTTATTCTTGGCAACCCCGTTTGACAAAACTCCTTTCAGATGTATTTATTTTCGCTCTTTTATTTCAGTGAGGCTATGAGTTTATTAGATGCAAATCCAAACCCGAATCGAGCCATGCAGAGAAGTTTGTGATGTTAATGCTTTCAAGATTGCCACTTCGCTGATTATTACGGGGGTCGAGTTGCCCGGTCAGCTCGCGGCCGAAGCAAAATGCAAAATTGCATTCAAAATTGCATTCAAAATTGCATGTCTGCCATTGGTCGCTCGAGCCAAGAAGAGCTCGCTCGAGCGAAGGAGTTCTCGCTCGAGCCAAGGATTGCGTCCATACAAAAACCTGAAAGAGTGTATTCCTCGCTCGAGCCAAGGCACTAGTAGAAATCATGAAAAATACACTCCTCGCTCGAGCCAGCAAAGCTTAGCTCGAGCGAGCCTCAGAATCCGGATTTCTCAAGGAGTTTGTTTTCTTCCCAATCTAGGATTACTTTTGGTTCTCTATAAATACTTGGTTTTCTCCCAAAACTAAGGGATTGATTGAATTCCTCCAGATCTTCTTTTTGGTTCTTAAAGGTTTATATCTGGGGATATTTTGTTATTTTCTTTGATGTTTTATTGAGTATTCAACTCATGGTTTAAAGAGAGTACATCAAAGATTTGTTTGTTATACACAAAAGAGAGTTGTTCTTCAGTTGTGGATTCTGAAGAATTCGAGCCTGAAGCTTTGGTGGAATCCGGAGTGGCTCATCAGAAAGACAATTCTGTGGTGAAGATGGGGTTGGAAGAGGCACATAGAGGTTGGTTCAATTAGGCATTGTGGATTTGCTAGATAATTGAGAGTATACTTGTGTAATTCCTTAATTCTTAATTCTTCTTAGTGGATTGTCTTGTGTGCAGTTGCTCGTGGTTTTTTTGATCATAGTTGGAGGTGTCCAATTGTGGTTTTCCACGTAAAATCGTTGTGTCTCTTTCTCTTGATTGTTTGATTGGGATTGTTTTTTACTGCTTTTTTTATTGATACATAATCACAAATCAACATCTAGGGTTTCTAGATTTTTCATACCCCTTAAAGAAGTACACATCATAAGAAAATTATGATTTTTTATAATAAAAGTTATGATTGTTTGTAATGTGTGTTATGACATTTTATGGTGAGGAGGAAGATGCATTCCAGTCCAAAATCTAAACGAGATGGAGTTGTTTGGGTCCGTGGGGCCACCATGGGCTCCATTTTGATGATTCAAATTAGGGATGCGACTCAGGCGGATTCGGTCGGGTTGGAGGTTTGCCCAAGCCCAGCCCGAATTGTGTTTGATAGTGCCCAAGCCCGCCAAGCCCAAGCCCAACCATCAACCGAGCATGGCTGCCTAAGCCTGAACCAAGCTTCATAATTTGAACCCGGGTTAACCCGAATTGCTCGAATTTCACAAGGCAACAAACAGCTTTTGAATTTTTTCATATAACAAACAGTGCTTCATAATATACATAAGTCCATTAGTCCATACAACTTAAACATCATCCCAGCCACAAACATTGTTACATATAAAAGTAAATTTCATAAGGCAACAAACAATGCTTCATTATTCCATACAACAAACAGAGTAGTTCTTAGGCATTAGGCAAAGAGCATTTCTCTAATGCATTGTAAGATCAAGATTGATATTAGTATCAATATCTTCAATTTTCATCCCAACAAGAATTCCCAATCAAATGAGCAAAGAATATTGGCAAGTGCAAGCTCTACTATTGCAACTCCCAGATTGATTTCACAATGCTCTTCGACCAGATCCAAATGAAATTAGTCCAAAGTCCTCTAAAATCAATATCATCGGTTTTGAGTGGTAATCGAACGACGAGTGACCAAAAATAGACAAATTGAAGCACAAATACAAATACAGAGAGGGATCTGCCAATTTTGCGTGGCTTCGAAGCTTATCGAAAGGGTGGTTGTGTCGTTATTCATGGCGTCGTCGTTGTTCGTGTCATCCGCCATTCTTTAACTCTCATGAAGAAATGAAATGAGAGTCTGAGAGAGAGGGAAGAAAGAATAGATAAGGTATGGTTTTGTTTTTATTTTTAATCTAATGGTTCAAAAATAAAAGATGCTAATCCAAAGGCCAAAGACCACCTAAAATAAAAAAAAAAAAATTAGGGCTAGCTATTTAATTTATACATATATTATATAATTTATATAATATATTAAATGTAATTCAGGTTTAGGTTGCTTGGGTTAGCCACTGACTCTGCCCAGGTCCGGCCCGAATTACAATTCGGGCATCAAAAATCTACCCAGGCCCGTCCAGATTGCAAGATATTGTTGCCCAAGCTCTAAAAAAACTCGGGCCAGACACAGGTTGCTCAGGTTGAGCCCGCCCGAGTTGCACCCCTAATTCAAACGTGTTTTTCACTAAAAAAATGAACGATAATTATGTTTTTAAAAAATAAATCATATATTTTTTTATGATAAAAATAATAAATTGAACAAGTTGCAGTTATCGGATTAACTTAATTTTGTTTTTAGTATGAAATATATGAAGTGCCTGACAAAATGAACAGTTCAGATCATCAAAATGGGACCCGTGGTGGGCCTCACGGGCCCAAACAATCCATTTCAATTCAGATTTTGGAGTAGAGGGAATCCTTCTCATGGTGAAATTATGAGTAGTGAATTTATGATATGTACCCTAAATTTAGAAATAATAATGTTAAGACACCTTATGATTTTTGTTTTGATACTTTGTACTTTTTATTATGACATTTTATAATAAAAAAATAAGTAATAACTTTGGTAATGAAAAAGTTATGACTGAAAAAAAGGAAAAAAAAAATACCATATAAATATGTTTTTTGGAGCGCACGTTATAGCCTCTCCCTCGTTTATATTCTATATTTTTGGAACCATCTATACATATGAATCCTCTGCTAGTGGGCCAGTATGCAACTTTTTTTTTTTTTTTTTTTTTTTTTTTTTGACTGGCCAATATGCAACTATATTCCCATAAAACATGATAATTAGTCCTATTTGGGACCATGTATACATATGAACCCCCTGCTAGTGGGCCAGTATGCAACTATTATTTTGCTATGTCGATAAAAATTAGTATTGTACTTTATTTATTAAAATTACGTAAATTTTTATTCCAAAAATAAAATCATGAATCTATCCATCTCCCACCGCCACCACCATCTTCACCTTTCGTTATTTTTTCCTTCCAGTCTCCACACCAGCACACCAACCACCCCATGGCCATGGCTTGTTAGTTTATTTTATTTAATGATTTTGCTTCTAATTCGAGGAGGTTGATGGGTACGAATAGTCGTGTTGACTGATGGTGGTAAGGCAGTGTGCGTACCAAATCTCAGGTTAGGTTTTTATTATTATTTTTTTAAAGAAAAATACTATAGATTTTAAATAAATTACTAAATTTTTTATCAAACCTTTTATATGGGTGTAGGACCCACACACATGTGATTTGTGTGGATCCCACACCCATATAAGAGGTTTGATAGAAAATTTGATAATTTATTTAGGATCCCTAATATAACTCTTTTTTAAAAGCAAGTATGTGTTCTTATTGTTATTTTCAATCTATTTTCTAGGATAACGTGACATCTTTGAAAATGTGTAAATTATCATCATTAATACAAATCTATGTAACTTCTTTGGCGGGTAGCTATCGTCTTGAATTTTAATTAACGATTAGTGATCAGCACAACAAATCAATTTGTTGTTATCAAGAATTTTAAAATTCAATGATTTATTTGATTATCTTCTTGCTAACCTGTATTGCATTTGCTTTGGTGGAAACGTTAATCCTATGTTTTGTAGTGTCAATGTAGATGTTGTTGGCCAAGCATATTAAATAGAGGGTACTAATATAGTTACTACTGACGTTAACTACAACCGTTGCAGGAAGCTTTTGGGTTGGAAATATGTAAGGAACATAAAGTATTTATCATTTTTGAGATTCTCTATATATATTCTTATATATTGACTAAAAATCTTCTAACAAAATTATACTATTATAAGTTTAGGTTGAAGTGCCAGAGGAAACCAATGTACTTGAGGCCGGAAGATTCCTACTGCATTTGTAAGCTTTGAAACAAATAAATACCACTAATTCTGTACACAAAGTATTTTTTTTTCCTTCTAATTTCTTTAATTTTGAGTTTCTTACGGATTTGATTCAACATCTGTGAATAGGCAAAAGCTACTACTGTGGATGGAAACAATATGATGTATGCAGATACAAATGAACCTGCTGAAAATGCTTGAATTGACGGCAAAGAAGACATTTGAAATGACAATTGAAGGAGGACTCATATATACATGTAATATCAAATTCATCCTTTTTTTTTTTTTTTTTTCTTTTTCTTACTCTTAAATTATGATTTGGTGTTTTCTCTGGTTCTTGCAATACTAAATATACGGAGCAAGAGGCATAGAACTATTAGTTATTATAACAAAAGGGCTTGTTTGGTGTATGATTGTTTCACAGTTTAGGATAAGCACGCAATACTCTATATGGGCGCTTTCTATTCATGTACTACAATTTTATTTCCATCTGCTTATGATGATCTATATGAAAATATGTCTATTGTTGTTACAATGACAATAGATTTTAGGCCATGTTTGAAGTTGTTTATCTGAATATACTTTGCAATTAGATTTACTTTCTATTATTTGTTCTGTTTTCTTTTCTATGCCATTTGAAATAAGGATTTTGAGCATATGTGTTTGGATAGAGAAATTAGGGGAATGTTAGTGAGAAAGTTGCAGACTAATACTGTATTTGGTTGGGGGATTTAAGGATGGATTTGGAAAGAGAAATAGAAAATATAGGTGAAATATGAATAAAATATACTTACATTTCACCTAATTTCACACACTTTTCCCTTTCCCTTTCCATTTCCAAATCTCTCCTCAAATCTTCCAACCAAACATAGCGTAAAAGATTAAACTTCATAGCTTCAAATGAAATATACAGCTTTTGAAGTCATATAGCATGAAACATGTGTATAACAACTTCCAAATAAAGAGTACAAAGAAATTTTTATTATTGAATTGAGCTTTTATACATTTGAGGTTTTTATTTGAGTTTTCTAGAAGAATCACATATTGAATTGAGCTTAATAAAATCAGTTCAAAAGTTCAAGAAAAGGCATTTATTCAACTTGAAAGTGAAAATCTAAAATATAAATAAGCAAATGAAGCAACATATGGGCAAACACGTGTGGTGTAGGCTTAGCTTGCCTTGTTGCCATAAGCATTGGTTATGGGGTTTTTGGTATTGCCTTTTTTTTTTTTTTTTAGTCTGGGGATTTTGAAAATAATAATGCTATATACACCAATTAGTGTACTAATTAATGTATCAATCGATGATGTAACATAATTTAAAAGATTTTTGATATTTGTAATGTGATTAATAAGTGGAGTCAATAATAATGTCATAATTAGTTTTGGTACACTAGTTAATACACTAATCAGTACATGTAGAATCACCATTTCGAAAATGCATTTTTAGCTGTTTCTTGGGGTTTCGTCGTTGCATTTGATGCTACTTTTTGTTGGGATTTAGCACTTGGGATGGTTACGTTCTTTGCTTACAACATATCTTTGGTTAGCTTGCTTCTGTTCTTTATTCATGACCTTAGTTGCATAGCCCAAGATCTTAAGGCTCTATTTGGGCCTTAGATTTGTGGAAAGGTAAAAAACAAGAAAAGTGAATGAAGTAAAAGCAAATATATATATATATATATATATTTTAATTTTCCCTTCCTTTTTCTTTCCTTACAAATTTGAGATCCAAACATATAATAAGAAACATGCCCATGACCAAAAATTATCCATCTCTCACTACTACTCTATTGTCATTTGCAACTTCAATCTGAACAATTTTTTGTTGTGTATGCTTAAACGTCCCTTCTCTGTTCAACTCATTTAAAACTTTGCAACTTAACCAATTTGTGTGGGTTTTTTTTTTTGGTTGGTGAAGACAATATCCAAGTATATGTAATTATTTCGTTCTATAAAGGCATTAAAGCCCGATATGTTTAACATGTGAGAGGCCACTCAACAAACTTGTCCATAAACCTACACATACACATTGGCCCAAAATTTAAAATATATACATGCAATGATGGAATTTCTCATGTCATATGTTTCAATTTTTTAGAAATTGAGTTTTTTTGTTTTTCATTTTTTTTTAATTTTTAGTGAATAATTTTAAAATTTTGAGTAATTTTTTTTTAAATACTTTTTTAGATGCACCTTACTTAGATATATTTAAAAAGTAAAATATTTGTAAAAAATCAATAAATATATAAAATATAAAAATGTACTGAATTTTTATATTTTTGGTATTTAGTGAATTTTTTAAAGATTTTTTCACAAATATTATACTTTTTAAGGGTATTTATGTTAGGTGTATCTAAAAATTTAAAAATTACTTAAAATATTAAAAAAATTTAGTACAAGCAAAAAAAATATGAAAAACAAAAAATTTCAATTTTTTGAAAAGTGAATTTTGACAAATAAAACCAAACAAGCTATTTTGGGAAATTCTATATCATATGCATCCCCAGTTATGTCATTTTTTTTTTATAGTTATAATCAATTTTCTTATTTGATTATGACATTATTTAATTAAGACTCATGAGTTATTTAGTTATGCCTTATGTTATGTTTAATTATGATAATTTTTTTTTAATTACGATTCAAAAAATTGAAATTATGTTTTTTTTTTCAGTGTTTCCCTTCAATTATAAAATGTATTATGTGCCAGTAAATTTTATTCAATGTTATAGTATGCTTTTATCTAAAACCTCCAAATTTAGACCATCAGCCCATTGGCCTGGGCAGCTTGCTAGATAGGGCCTGCATACATTTTAGGCCCAAGGCCAGAGCAACAAAGTGGAGGGAAAAACAATAGACAAAAAAAACAAAAAAGGACTCTATTGCGTAACTCGAATTTGAGGTTGGCCCGAATGGCTTGAATTTCATCTTGTCGGTCGTCCGTCCGGCCGACCGGTCGGTCGTTCGCTCAGTGAAAAGGTTGACAGCCGCAATCAATAAGGTAACAATCGAGGTAAACAAGTGTTTCACTTGATCGTCCAAATAGTCGTCCGGCCGGTCGACCGTGAACAGTAATTCGAGCCATTTGGGGTAGCTCAATTCGAGCTACCAAACATTTTCCAAAAAAAAAAAATGATGAACTTCTGATGATATTTGTCCCCTTTGTCTTCTAGCCCCTAAAACAACTTGTCACATTCGTAGGGATTGCCCAACTACCTAAACCCATTGGAACTCTATTGGTGTTCCTTCAACCTTAGCTAACTCCTTTGATCTGAACCTAGCTGAGTGGATTAGAACCAACTGTTTTGCTAAAGAGAGTCATTCTTCCTTGGTGGGGTGGGCTATTCTTTTTTCTATTGTTTGTTGGCCCATTTGGAAAGCCTGGAACTCTGTCTGTTTCTCTCCCACTAATCCCTCCCCTTTCAAGACTAATCTTGTAATTGCTACTGCCCTTGAATGGCAGCATTTATCTTGTACAGTTAGAAGTGATAAAACCAGAATTACCTAGGATAGGATTCGGTTCTTCCTCCTTCATTTGTGAACTATAAATTGAATACAGATGGGGCAGCCAAAAATAACACAGGTGCTGCTTCTGGTGGTGCATCATCAAAGATAGTGGAGGCCAACGGATTGCTGGTTTTTGCAGATATATTAATGGAACTGCTTCTAGTCTAGAAACTGGGTAATGGGCTCTACTCGATGGACTGAACTTAGCTCTCGATAGAGGACTCATGAGAGTAGAAGTGGAAACTGATGCCCTCCTTGTAAAACAACTGATATTGGGACCAAACAAACAATAAGCATTGCCTGTGTAATCTGATCTCTGATTGCAGGTTCCTGACGGCCCACCTGGAGGTGCAGTCGATTAATCACATCTAGCGCGAGGCAAATAGATGTGCGGATTTATTAGCAAATCAAGTCTCTGGTCATATTCACCCAAAAAAAGTCTCTGGTCATGGTTTACGTATGTTTGCCAACTGTCCTCAATGTATTGCTATGCAATTGTATGATGATGCAAGAGGGATCAAATGTCCCAGAATTTTGTGTTGTTTGGAGTGAAACAAATTAGTATAATTTTTGAGTTTTATAAATAAAAAAATATCATATAATGAAAAAGTGATGTGACCTGACCTCCTAAAAAAAAAAAAAAGGTCCGTAATAAGAAACCTATACACAATCGCCCATTGGAAAGTAATGATTGGCCCTATTGGAAAGTAATGAGGTGCCCAAATTATGTCATAATTGTTCATCATATTTATGGAAAGAGTATTGTTCTTCAAATCTAAAAATTAGATTAATTTTTAAAATCTAATGATTTGTTACTCTATGAAAATATGTAAGCCAAATCTCTCTCTTATTTATTCTCTAATCATTAACTAACCATTTTTTTACACATCATTGAGTTTAGAAATTGGATTTAAAAAAATGGACTTATTTTATCAATTTTTTTAATGGAAAATGTTGTTTTACATGTTCAATAAAATTTACAAAAAATTATAATTCAATGGTAATTTTACAAAATAAATATATATTTATGAAAAAATTTAAAATTTTAACTATTAACGTTAATGAAGTTTACCACTTATCTATTATTATTATTATTATTATTATTATTATTATTATTATTTTATTTTTGTAAACATACACTAAATTGATATTTTCTCATACAACTAAACTACCTTCCCATCAAAAAATAAAAAATAAAATACCCTATTTTTTAAAACAATGAAAAGCTTAAAAAAGATATTTTGAAAGTCTTCTGAGTGCTTATCTTTCAAAATATTTTTGAACTAGTATTAAAAATAGAGTGCTTATCCTTATTATTTATTTATTTTTTCTCTTCCTGTGCAGGACTTGGCACTCTAATAGTCTTATATTTTACAATATTATAAAGTCATGTTTGTTTAGGTGGACATATATTTAAGATTAGACTAATAGTCTAATAAAATTATTAATTCAATATTTGGTTAAAAAATTGAAACATGGACTAACAATTTATCTGGATATGGAATCACACATATGATGGACTATTCAATCCCATATAGGGGGTGTGATATAAATTGGGAGACTAAATTAAAGTCTGGACTAATTTATCAAATGACCAAAATAGAGGTATTATGGTCAATATATTAGATATCTTATGTCCTATCCATTCCCATCTCTTTAAACAAATCTCAGATTGGATAATATTTTATTAATCCTCCTTTATAATCCTAACTCAATCCAAACATAAGATATGATACACAATCCAAATGATTCATAGACCTAAGACTATTAGTTATGGGAATACTAATCCAATCTAATCCAGTCCGCCAAAACAAACACAATCTAAGAGTATTAAAGTTGGTCCACTCAACAAGGGTATTTTGCCTAATAATTGTGTAACATTTCTTATGGTGTGAAATTTTAAATTCAACTCTTATATAGAAGAGTTTGATATCCTATGTGATTTATCAAATTTTTATCAAACCTCTCACATGAGTGTGGGATCCACACACATATGGATTTGTATGAGTCCTACACCTATATGAGAGGTTTGATAAATTATTTGAGATTCAAAACATTTTCCTATACATAAATTAAAGTTGACGATTTTGAAAATATTATATGGTGTATTATTTGGATCTGTATCCTCTGTCCATATTTTCCGTCTAAGGGGGTGTTTCGGAAGCCAATGTTTGATTTTTTTTTTTGCTAAAATTTATATAAAAAAAAAAATTAAAATAGGTTAAAATAGTCAATAAAACAAAATATAACATCAAATCCATAATTATTTTACTTTTCTCTCATAAACATCACATCTAACTAAAAAAATTCAACTCTCTTCCCAAAAATAAATATTTAAAATAGTCAACTTCCCAAATGAGACCTAAGTATCATGCGGAGTTTTAATGGCAAAGTGACACGTGGTTAGGAATGAATTAAGGTTATTTTTGTTTGGACAGACTAAATAAGGGGATTGTAATGTAACGGATTGATAGTTCTGGAATACATAGCCTTTGGAATATTTTGCTAGAAATGATGTATATCTTATATTTGTTTTCTCATAAGATTAGATGTATGAAAATGACTATTTTAGTAAATTTCATGTTTGATTTGAAAATTATGAAATATATTGTTTAAATTGTTTACAATGACAATACTTAAATTTGAAGTATAATTTATTTTATTTTATTTAAAGTATATTTGATTTGATTTAATTTTTATTTGAAATATATTTTATTTCATTTTCCAAAAATATTTTTTATTTTTTTAAATACAACAATAGAAATACATTTGCATTTATGATTTTGCTATAAAAAAAAAGTAAGAGAAGACTATCATATATCTTGAGATTAATTATATATGTTTAAAATAATTCAACAGATTTAAAAAAAAAAATTGAAAAAATGAAATAAATAAATTTTATATATACTTGAGGATTAATTTCGTCATTAACTAATTCAGAGGTTGGTTCAGTCTGCTTATTTCTATCCTCTACTCCCACGAGATTAAAGGGTATTTTAAAAAGATGGTTAAAAACTATTTTTAAATTTTTTTAACTTTTTTATGAGAGAGGGAAGTGAGTTAAAAGTTGAGAAGTGACTTTTAGCCCACTTCCTAAAATAGCCTTAAGTTATTCCACACATAGAAATTATTAATCCCATTGGACTAATAATTCACCCTTCATTTTTCTAACCAAATATTAAATTATTTTCTTTATTCAACATAATCCAATCTCATACCCTAATTTCACAAAACAGACACCCGGCTTAGATGAAGCCAACCATTATTTTCACCAAACGGTGTCGTTTTTGCGATGCACAACAGCTCCTTTCCCTTTCTTTCATGGTCTCCAATTCCAAGGTGGGTCTGACTCATCACGTGACGTGATGAATGAAAAGAATAAAAATAAAATAAAACAATAATTTAAAAAAATATATAACAGAATTTCTTACTTTTTTTTTATTAATATTATTAATATACATATGTGGGGACATATTTTTTTGAATGACGACACGTGGCCGAGGTGTCACCGGAGTGCCAGCCGAGGTGTCACGTGTCATGGTCATGATGCCGAGATGATCTCGGCTAGGTCGAGGTTATCTGCGAAGATACCAGAATCCGGAATAAGCGGATAAGGGACAAGAGTCTTAGAATGGGAGAAGACTTCAGTTTTGGTAAAGATAAGACTCTTAGAGAGTTTATCCCAATCCTACTGCAAGTCCAAGATTAGCAGTAATCCTAAATCCATTAGAGCTAGGCTTCTATTGGGACTAGGATTATGTTGTCTATAAAAGGGAGGTACCCCCATGGGTCTAAGGGATGTTTTTTATGCTTTGTCTAGTGAGTTAAGCACTATTGATTATCTTTGAGAGATATTTTACTGACTTGATCGTCGGAGTGCCCCCGGGTGGACGAACCACCGCCGGAATCTCTTCTTTCTGTTGCAGGTCGTTCGGGCTTAATCTATTCTGCCAGTGTTCTCCAGCTGAGTGCTTGATTGGCAGTGTGGTCGGAAATTGACACCCACAATTTGGCGTCGTCTGTGGGAAAGAAAGAAGAATATATGGCCATCACCGTACAAGATCAACGTGTTGAAAACGATGAGTTTAGCGAAGATGGAGAGTCTGTCAACATAAACGGAATGAAGACCCTTCCAGAAGAGACGTGAAGACAGGGGGCATGAGCGCTCCCAAGGAGATGACATTCAAGTATAGAAGAGCTCAACCTGAGTGAGCAGATCCAAGATTCCAGAAGACATGCTCTCGGCCTGGATGAATAGGTCCGAGAAGAGAAGAGCTCAACCTGAGTGAGCAGATCCAAGATTCCAGAAGACAAGATCTCGGCACTTAAGTCCGAGAAGAAAAACGGCTTGCCGATGCGAGGCCGAGAATCAAACTCAGGTTGAAACCAAGTAAGATCAACAGAGAAATCAAGGCTAACAACCTCGGCTTGAAACCAACTTCGGCGAACAAGATCACGGGCACAAGCTTAATGTGAACATAAGTCCACATTAGGAGGCTGAGAGTTATAAATGATGTTTAACACTTGTTGAAATTTGTAGCAATTTACAAGTTGAAGTTAAACCAATGTTATGTTTAACACTTGTTGAAATTTGTAGCAATTTACAAGTTGAAGTTAAACCGAGATCATTGTTTAACACTTGTTGAAATTTGTAGCAATTTACAAGTGGAAGTTAAACCGAGATCATTGTTTAACACTTGTTGAAATTTGTAGCAATTTACAAGTCGAAGTTAAACCAAGATCATTGTTTAACACTTGTTGAAATTTGTAGCAATTTACAAGTCGAAGTTAAACCGAGATCATTGTTTAACACTTGTTGAAATTTCTAGCAATTTACAAGTTGAAGTTAAACCGAGATCATTGTTTAAACTTGTTGAAATTTGCAAGTTTCAACAAGTGTTAAACATGATCTCGATTTAACTTCAGCTTGTAAATTGCTACAAATTTCAACAAGTTTAAACAATGATCTCGGTTTAACTTCAACTTGTAAATTGCTACAAATTTCAACAAGTGTTAAACAATGATCTTGGTTTAACTTCGACTTGTAAATTGCTACAAATTTCAACAAGTGTTAACAATGATCTCGGTTTAACTTCACTTGTAAATTGCTACAAATTTCAACAAGTGTTAAACATCATCTCGTTTAACTTCAAAACTTGTAATTGCTACAAATTTCAACAAGTGTTAAACATAACAATGGGTTTAACTTCAACTTGTAAATTGCTACAAATTTCAACAAGTGTTAAACATCATTTATAACTCTCTGCCTCCTAATGTGGACTTATGTTCACATTAAGCTTGTGCACGTGATCTTGTTCGCCGAAGTTGGTTTCAAGCCGAGGTTGTTAGCCTTGATTTCTCTGTTGTTGTCTTACTTGGTTTCAACCTGAGTTTGATTCTCGGCCTCGCATCGGCGAGCCGTTTTTCTTCTCGAACTTAAGTGCCGAGAGATCTTGTCTTCTGGAATCTTGGATCTGCTCACTCAGGTTGAGCTCTTCTCTTCTCGGACCTATTCATCCAGGCCGAGAGCATGTCTTCTGGAATCTTGGATCTGCTCACTCAGGTTGAGCTCTTCTATACTTGAATGTCATCTCCTTGGGAGCGCTCATGCCCCCTGTCTTCGCATCTCTTCTGGAAGGGTCTTCATTCCGTTTATGTTGACAGACTCTCCATCTTCGCTAAACTCATCGTTTTCAACACGTTGATCTTGTACGGTGATGGCCATATATTCTCCTTTCTTTCCCACAGACGGCGCCAAATTGTGGCTGTCAATTTCCGACCACACTGCCAATCAAGCACTCAACTGGAGAACACTGGCAGAATAGATTAAGCCCGAACGACCTGCAACAGAAAGAAGAGATTCCGGCGGTGGTTCGTCCACCCGGGGGCACTCCGACGATCAAGTCAGTAAAATATCTCTCAAAGATAATCAATAGTGCTTAACTCACTAGACAAAGCATAAAAGACATCCCTTAGACCCATGGGGGTACCTCCCTTTTATAGACAACATAATCCTAGTCCCAATAGAAGCCTAGCTCTAATGGATTTAGGATTACTGCTAATCTTGGACTTGCAGTAGGATTGGGATAAACTCTCTAAGAGTCTTATCTTTACCAAAACTGAAGTCTTCTCCCATTCTAGGACTCTTGTCCCTTATCCGCTTATCCCGGATTCTGGTATCTTCGCAGATAACCTCGGCCTAGCCGAGATCATCTCGGCATCATGACCATGACACGTGGCACCTCGGCTGGCACTCCGGTGACACCTCGGCCACGTGTCGTCATTCAAAAAAATATGTCCCCACATATGTATATTAATAATATTAATAAAAAAAAAGTAAGAAATTCTATTATATATTTTTTTAAATTATTGTTTTATTTTATTTTTATTCTTTTCATTCATCACGTCACGTGATGAGTCAGACCCACCTTGGAATTGGAGACCACGAAAGAAAGGGAAAGGAGCTGTTGTGCATCGCAAAAACGACACCGTTTGGTGAAAATAATGGTTGGCTTCATCTAAGCCGGGTGTCTGTTTTGTGAAATTAGGGTATGAGATTGGATTATGTTGAATAAAGAAAATAATTTAATATTTGGTTCGAAAAATGATGGGTGAATTATTAGTCCAATGGGATTAATAATTTCTATGTGTGGAATAACTTAAGGCTATTTTAGGAAGTGGGCTAAAAGTCACTTCTCAACTTTTAACTCACTTCCCTCTCTCATAAAAAGTTAAAAAAATTTAAAAATAGTTTTTAACCATCTTTTTAAAATACCCTTTAATCTCGTGGGAGTAGAGGATAGAAATAAGCAGACTGAACCAACCTCTGAATTAGTTAATGACGAAATTAACCCTCAAGTATATATAAAATTTATTTATTTCATTTTTTCAATTTTTTTTTTTAAATCTGTTGAATTATTTTAAACGTATATAATTAATCTCAAGATATATGATAGTCTTCTCTTACATTTTTTTTATAGCAAAATCATAAATGCAAATGTATTTCTATTGTTGTATTTAAAAAAATTAAAAATATTTTTGGAAAATGAAATAAAATATATTTCAAATAAAAATTAAATCAAATCAAATATACTTTAAATTAAATAAAATAAATTATACTTCAAATTTAAGTATTGTCATTGTAAACAATTTAAACAATATATTTCATAATTTTCAAATCAAACATGAAATTTACTAAAATAGTCATTTTCATACATCTAATCTTATGAGAAAACAAATATAAGATATACATCATTTCTAGCAAAATATTCCAAAGGCTATGTATTCCAGAACTATCAATCCGTTACATTACAATCCCCCTTATTTAGTCTGTCCAAACAAAAATAACCTTAATTCATTCCTAACCACGTGTCACTTTGCCATTAAAACTCCGCATGATACTTAGGTCTCATTTGGGAAGTTGACTATTTTAAATATTTATTTTTGGGAAGAGAGTTGAATTTTTTTAGTTAGATGTGATGTTTATGAGAGAAAAGTAAAATAATTATGGATTTGATGTTATATTTTGTTTTATTGACTATTTTAACCTATTTTAATTTTTTTTTATATAAATTTTAGCAAAAAAAAAATAATCAAACCTTGGCTTCCGAAACACCCCCTTAGACGGAAAATATAGATAGAGGATACAGATCCAAATAATACACCATATAATATTTTCAAAATCGTCAACTTTAATTTATGTATAGGAAAATGTTTTGAATCTCAAATAATTTATCAAACCTCTCATATAGGTGTAGGACTCATACAAATCCATATGTGTGTGGATCCCACACTCATGTGAGAGGTTTGATAAAAATTTGATAAATCACATAGGATATCAAACTCTTCTATATAAGAGTTGAATTTAAAATTTCACACCATAAGAAATGTTACACAATTATTAGGCAAAATACCTTGTTGAGTGGACCAACTTTAATACTCTTAGATTGTGTTTGTTTTGGCGGACTGGATTAGATTGGATTAGTATTCCCATAACTAATAGTCTTAGGACTATGAATCATTTAGATTGTGTATCATATCTTATGTTTGGATTGAGTTAGGATTATAAAGGGGGATTAATAAAATATTATCCAATCCGAGATTTGTTTAAAGAGATTGGAATGGATAGGACATGAGATATCTAATATATTGACCATAATACCTCTATTATGGTCATTTGATAAATTAGTCCAGACTTTAATTTAGTCTCCCAATTTATATCACACCCCCTATATGGGATTGAATAGTCCATCATATGTGTGATTCCATATCCAGATAAATTGTTAGTCCGTGTTTTAATTTTTTAACCAAATATTAAATTAATAATTTTATTAGACTATTAGTCTAATCTTAAATATATATCCACCTAAACAAACATGACTTTATAATATTGTAAAAATATAAGACTATTAGAGTGCCAAGTCCTGCACAGGAAAGAGAAAAAATAAATAAATAATAAGGATAAGCACTCTATTTTTAATACTAGTTCAAAAATATTTTGAAAGATAAGCACTCAGAAGACTTTCAAAATATCTTTTTTAAGCTTTTCATTGTTTTAAAAAATAGGGTAGTTTTATTTTTTATTTTTTGATGGGAAGGTAGTTTAGTTGTATGAGAAAATATCAATTTAGTGTATGTTTTACAAAAATAAAATAATAATAATAAATAGATAAGTGGTAAACTTCATTAACGTTAATAGTTAAAATTTTAAATTTTTTCATAAATATATATTTATTTTGTAAAATTACCATTGAATTATAATTTTTTGTAAATTTTATTGAACATGTAAAACAACAATTTTCCATTAAAAAAATTGATAAAATAAGTCCATTTTTTAAATCCAATTTCTAAACTCAATGATGTGTTAAAAAAATGGTTAGTTAATGATTAGAGAATAAATAAGAGAGAGATTTGGCTTACATATTTTCATAGAGTAACAAATCATTAGATTTTAAAAATTAATCTAATTTTTAGATTTGAAGAACAATACTCTTTCCATAAATATGATGAACAATTATGACATAATTTGGGCACCTCATTACTTTCCAATAGGGCCAATCATTACTTTCCAATTGGGCGATTGTGTATAGGTTTCTTATTACGGACCTTTTTTTTTTTTTTAGGAGGTCACATCACTTTTTCATTATATGATATTTTTTTATTTATAAAAACTCAAAAATTATACTAATTTGTTTCACTCCAAACAACACAAAATTCTGGGACATTTGATCCCTCTTGCATCATCATACAATTGCATAGCAATACATTGAGGACAGTTGGCAAACATACGTAAACCATGACCAGAGACTTTTTTTGGGTGAATATGACCAGAGACTTGATTTGCTAATAAATCCGCACATCTATTTGCCTCGCGCTAGATGTGATTAATCGACTGCACCTCCAGGTGGGCCGTCAGGAACCTGCAATCAGAGATCAGATTACACAGGCAATGCTTATTGTTTGTTTGGTCCCAATATCAGTTGTTTTACAAGGAGGGCATCAGTTTCCACTTCTACTCTCATGAGTCCTCTATCGAGAGCTAAGTTCAGTCCATCGAGTAGAGCCCATTACCCAGTTTCTAGACTAGAAGCAGTTCCATTAATATATCTGCAAAAACCAGCAATCCGTTGGCCTCCACTATCTTTGATGATGCACCACCAGAAGCAGCACCTGTGTTATTTTTGGCTGCCCCATCTGTATTCAATTTATAGTTCACAAATGAAGGAGGAAGAACCGAATCCTATCCTAGGTAATTCTGGTTTTATCACTTCTAACTGTACAAGATAAATGCTGCCATTCAAGGGCAGTAGCAATTACAAGATTAGTCTTGAAAGGGGAGGGATTAGTGGGAGAGAAACAGACAGAGTTCCAGGCTTTCCAAATGGGCCAACAAACAATAGAAAAAAGAATAGCCCACCCCACCAAGGAAGAATGACTCTCTTTAGCAAAACAGTTGGTTCTAATCCACTCAGCTAGGTTCAGATCAAAGGAGTTAGCTAAGGTTGAAGGAACACCAATAGAGTTCCAGTGGGTTTAGGTAGTTGGGCAATCCCTACGAATGTGACAAGTTGTTTTAGGGGCTAGAAGACAAAGGGGACAAATATCATCAGAAGTTCATCATTTTTTTTTTTTGGAAAATGTTTGGTAACTCGAATTGAGCTACCCCAAATGGCTCGAATTACTGTTCACGGTCGACCGGCCGGACGACTATTTGGACGATCAGGTGAAATACCTGTTTACCTCGGTTGTTACCTTATCGATTGCGGCTGTCAACCTTTTCACTGAGCGAACAACCGGCCGGTCGGCCGGACGGACAACCGACAAGATGAAATTCGAGCCATTCGGGCCAACCTCAAATTCGAGTTACGCAATAGAGTCCTTTTTTGTTTTTTTTGTCTATTGTTTTTCCCTCCACTTTGTTGCTCTGGCCTTGGGCCTAAAATGTATGCACAGGCTCTATCTAGCAAGCTGCCCAGGCCAATGGGCTGATGGTCTAAATTTGGAGGTTTTAGATAAAAGCATACTATAACATTGAATAAAATTTACTGGCACATAATACATTTTATAATTGAAGGGAAACACTGGAAAAAAAAACATAATTTCAATTTTTTGAATCGTAATTAAAAAAAAATTATCATAATTAAACATAACATAAGGCATAACTAAATAACTCATGAGTCTTAATTAAATAATGTCATAATCAAATAAGAAAATTGATTATAACTAAAGAAAAAAAATGACATAACTGGGGATGCATATGATATAGAATTTCCCAAAATAGCTTGTTTGGTTTTATTTGTCAAAATTCACTTTTCAAAAAATTGAAATTTTTTGTTTTTCATATTTTTTTTGCTTGTACTAAATTTTTTTAATATTTTAAGTAATTTTTTAAATTTTTAGATACACCTAACATAAATACCCTTAAAAAGTATAATATTTGTGAAAAAATCTTTAAAAAATTCACTAAATACCAAAAATATAAAAATTCAGTACATTTTTATATTTTATATATTTATTGATTTTTTACAAATATTTTACTTTTTAAATATATCTAAGTAAGGTGCATCTAAAAAAGTATTTAAAAAAAAATTACTCAAAATTTTAAAATTATTCACTAAAAATTAAAAAAAAATGAAAAACAAAAAAACTCAATTTCTAAAAAATTGAAACATATGACATGAGAAATTCCATCATTGCATGTATATATTTTAAATTTTGGGCCAATGTGTATGTGTAGGTTTATGGACAAGTTTGTTGAGTGGCCTCTCACATGTTAAACATATCGGGCTTTAATGCCTTTATAGAACGAAATAATTACATATACTTGGATATTGTCTTCACCAACCAAAAAAAAAAACCCACACAAATTGGTTAAGTTGCAAAGTTTTAAATGAGTTGAACAGAGAAGGGACGTTTAAGCATACACAACAAAAAATTGTTCAGATTGAAGTTGCAAATGACAATAGAGTAGTAGTGAGAGATGGATAATTTTTGGTCATGGGCATGTTTCTTATTATATGTTTGGATCTCAAATTTGTAAGGAAAGAAAAAGGAAGGGAAAATTAAAATATATATATATATATATATATTTGCTTTTACTTCATTCACTTTTCTTGTTTTTTACCTTTCCACAAATCTAAGGCCCAAATAGAGCCTTAAGATCTTGGGCTATGCAACTAAGGTCATGAATAAAGAACAGAAGCAAGCTAACCAAAGATATGTTGTAAGCAAAGAACGTAACCATCCCAAGTGCTAAATCCCAACAAAAAGTAGCATCAAATGCAACGACGAAACCCCAAGAAACAGCTAAAAATGCATTTTCGAAATGGTGATTCTACATGTACTGATTAGTGTATTAACTAGTGTACCAAAACTAATTATGACATTATTATTGACTCCACTTATTAATCACATTACAAATATCAAAAATCTTTTAAATTATGTTACATCATCGATTGATACATTAATTAGTACACTAATTGGTGTATATAGCATTATTATTTTCAAAATCCCCAGACTAAAAAAAAAAAAAAAAGGCAATACCAAAACCCCCATAACCAATGCTTATGGCAACAAGGCAAGCTAAGCCTACACCACACGTGTTTGCCCATATGTTGCTTCATTTGCTTATTTATATTTTAGATTTTCACTTTCAAGTTGAATAAATGCCTTTTCTTGAACTTTTGAACTGATTTTATTAAGCTCAATTCAATATGTGATTCTTCTAGAAAACTCAAATAAAAACCTCAAATGTATAAAAGCTCAATTCAATAATAAAAATTTCTTTGTACTCTTTATTTGGAAGTTGTTATACACATGTTTCATGCTATATGACTTCAAAAGCTGTATATTTCATTTGAAGCTATGAAGTTTAATCTTTTACGCTATGTTTGGTTGGAAGATTTGAGGAGAGATTTGAAATGGAAAGGGAAAGGGAAAAGTGTGTGAAATTAGGTGAAATGTAAGCATATTTTATTAATATTTCACCTATATTTTCTATTTCTCTTTCCAAATCCATCCTTAAATCCCCCAACCAAATACAGTATTAGTCTGCAACTTTCTCACTAACATTCCCCTAATTTCTCTATCCAAACACATATGCTCAAAATCCTTATTTCAAATGGCATAGAAAAGAAAACAAAACAAATAATAGAAAGTAAATCTAATTGCAAAGTATATTTAGATAAACAACTTCAAACATGGCCTAAAATCTATTGTCATTGTAACAACAATAGGCATATTTTCATATAGATCATCATAAGCAGATGGAAATAAAATTGTAGTACATGAATAGAAAGCGCCCATATAGAGTATTGCGTGCTTATCCTAAACTGTGAAACAATCATACACCAAACAAGCCCTTTTGTTATAATAACTAATAGTTCTATGCCTCTTGCTCCGTATATTTAGTATTGCAAGAACCAGAGAAAACACCAAATCATAATTTAAGAGTAAGAAAAAGAAAAAAAAAAAAAAAAAAGGATGAATTTGATATTACATGTATATATGAGTCCTCCTTCAATTGTCATTTCAAATGTCTTCTTTGCCGTCAATTCAAGCATTTTCAGCAGGTTCATTTGTATCTGCATACATCATATTGTTTCCATCCACAGTAGTAGCTTTTGCCTATTCACAGATGTTGAATCAAATCCGTAAGAAACTCAAAATTAAAGAAATTAGAAGGAAAAAAAAATACTTTGTGTACAGAATTAGTGGTATTTATTTGTTTCAAAGCTTACAAATGCAGTAGGAATCTTCCGGCCTCAAGTACATTGGTTTCCTCTGGCACTTCAACCTAAACTTATAATAGTATAATTTTGTTAGAAGATTTTTAGTCAATATATAAGAATATATATAGAGAATCTCAAAAATGATAAATACTTTATGTTCCTTACATATTTCCAACCCAAAAGCTTCCTGCAACGGTTGTAGTTAACGTCAGTAGTAACTATATTAGTACCCTCTATTTAATATGCTTGGCCAACAACATCTACATTGACACTACAAAACATAGGATTAACGTTTCCACCAAAGCAAATGCAATACAGGTTAGCAAGAAGATAATCAAATAAATCATTGAATTTTAAAATTCTTGATAACAACAAATTGATTTGTTGTGCTGATCACTAATCGTTAATTAAAATTCAAGACGATAGCTACCCGCCAAAGAAGTTACATAGATTTGTATTAATGATGATAATTTACACATTTTCAAAGATGTCACGTTATCCTAGAAAATAGATTGAAAATAATAATAAGAACACATACTTGCTTTTAAAAAAGAGTTATATTAGGGATCCTAAATAAATTATCAAATTTTCTATCAAACTTCTTATATGGGTGTGGGATCCACACAAATCACATGTGTGTGGGTCCTACACCCATATAAAAGGTTTGATAAAAAATTTAGTAATTTATTTAAAATCTATAGTATTTTTCTTTAAAAAAATAATAATAAAAACCTAACCTGAGATTTGGTACGCACACTGCCTTACCACCATCAGTCAACACGACTATTCGTACCCATCAACCTCCTCGAATTAGAAGCAAAATCATTAAATAAAATAAACTAACAAGCCATGGCCATGGGGTGGTTGGTGTGTGCTGGTGTGGAGACTGGAAGGAAAAAATAACGAAAGGTGAAGATGGTGGTGGCGGTGGGAGATGGATAGATTCATGATTTTATTTTTGGAATAAAAATTTACGTAATTTTAATAAATAAAGTACAATACTAATTTTTATCGACATAGCAAAATAATAGTTGCATACTGGCCCACTAGCAGGGGGTTCATATGTATACATGGTCCCAAATAGGACTAATTATCATGTTTTATGGGAATATAGTTGCATATTGGCCAGTCAAAAAAAAAAAAAAAAAAAAAAAAAAAAAGTTGCATACTGGCCCACTAGCAGAGGATTCATATGTATAGATGGTTCCAAAAATATAGAATATAAACGAGGGAGAGGCTATAACGTGCGCTCCAAAAAACATATTTATATGGTATTTTTTTTTTCCTTTTTTTCAGTCATAACTTTTTCATTACCAAAGTTATTACTTATTTTTTTATTATAAAATGTCATAATAAAAAGTACAAAGTATCAAAACAAAAATCATAAGGTGTCTTAACATTATTATTTCTAAATTTAGGGTACATATCATAAATTCACTACTCATAATTTCACCATGAGAAGGATTCCCTCTACTCCAAAATCTGAATTGAAATGGATTGTTTGGGCCCGTGAGGCCCATCACGGGTCCCATTTTGATGATCTGAACTGTTCATTTTGTCAGGCACTTCATATATTTCATACTAAAAACAAAATTAAGTTAATCCGATAACTGCAACTTGTTTAATTTATTATTTTTATCATAAAAAAATATATGATTTATTTTTTAAAAACATAATTATCGTTCATTTTTTTAGTGAAAAACACGTTTGAATTAGGGGTGCAACTCGGGCGGGCTCAACCTGAGCAACCTGTGTCTGGCCTGAGTTTTTTTAGAGCTTGGGCAACAATATCTTGCAATCTGGACGGGCCTGGGTAGATTTTTGATGCCCGAATTGTAATTCGGGCCGGACCTGGGCAGAGTCAGTGGCTAACCCAAGCAACCTAAACCTGAATTACATTTAATATATTATATAAATTATATAATATATGTATAAATTAAATAGCTAGCCCTAATTTTTTTTTTTTTATTTTAGGTGGTCTTTGGCCTTTGGATTAGCATCTTTTATTTTTGAACCATTAGATTAAAAATAAAAACAAAACCATACCTTATCTATTCTTTCTTCCCTCTCTCTCAGACTCTCATTTCATTTCTTCATGAGAGTTAAAGAATGGCGGATGACACGAACAACGACGACGCCATGAATAACGACACAACCACCCTTTCGATAAGCTTCGAAGCCACGCAAAATTGGCAGATCCCTCTCTGTATTTGTATTTGTGCTTCAATTTGTCTATTTTTGGTCACTCGTCGTTCGATTACCACTCAAAACCGATGATATTGATTTTAGAGGACTTTGGACTAATTTCATTTGGATCTGGTCGAAGAGCATTGTGAAATCAATCTGGGAGTTGCAATAGTAGAGCTTGCACTTGCCAATATTCTTTGCTCATTTGATTGGGAATTACTTGTTGGGATGAAAATTGAAGATATTGATACTAATATCAATCTTGATCTTACAATGCATTAGAGAAATGCTCTTTGCCTAATGCCTAAGAACTACTCTGTTTGTTGTATGGAATAATGAAGCATTGTTTGTTGCCTTATGAAATTTACTTTTATATGTAACAATGTTTGTGGCTGGGATGATGTTTAAGTTGTATGGACTAATGGACTTATGTATATTATGAAGCACTGTTTGTTATATGAAAAAATTCAAAAGCTGTTTGTTGCCTTGTGAAATTCGAGCAATTCGGGTTAACCCGGGTTCAAATTATGAAGCTTGGTTCAGGCTTAGGCAGCCATGCTCGGTTGATGGTTGGGCTTGGGCTTGGCGGGCTTGGGCACTATCAAACACAATTCGGGCTGGGCTTGGGCAAACCTCCAACCCGACCGAATCCGCCTGAGTCGCATCCCTAATTTGAATCATCAAAATGGAGCCCATGGTGGCCCCACGGACCCAAACAACTCCATCTCGTTTAGATTTTGGACTGGAATGCATCTTCCTCCTCACCATAAAATGTCATAACACACATTACAAACAATCATAACTTTTATTATAAAAAATCATAATTTTCTTATGATGTGTACTTCTTTAAGGGGTATGAAAAATCTAGAAACCCTAGATGTTGATTTGTGATTATGTATCAATAAAAAAAGCAGTAAAAAACAATCCCAATCAAACAATCAAGAGAAAGAGACACAACGATTTTACGTGGAAAACCACAATTGGACACCTCCAACTATGATCAAAAAAACCACGAGCAACTGCACACAAGACAATCCACTAAGAAGAATTAAGAATTAAGGAATTACACAAGTATACTCTCAATTATCTAGCAAATCCACAATGCCTAATTGAACCAACCTCTATGTGCCTCTTCCAACCCCATCTTCACCACAGAATTGTCTTTCTGATGAGCCACTCCGGATTCCACCAAAGCTTCAGGCTCGAATTCTTCAGAATCCACAACTGAAGAACAACTCTCTTTTGTGTATAACAAACAAATCTTTGATGTACTCTCTTTAAACCATGAGTTGAATACTCAATAAAACATCAAAGAAAATAACAAAATATCCCCAGATATAAACCTTTAAGAACCAAAAAGAAGATCTGGAGGAATTCAATCAATCCCTTAGTTTTGGGAGAAAACCAAGTATTTATAGAGAACCAAAAGTAATCCTAGATTGGGAGAAAACAAACTCCTTGAGAAATCCGGATTCTGAGGCTCGCTCGAGCTAAGCTTTGCTGGCTCGAGCGAGGAGTGTATTTTTCATGATTTCTACTAGTGCCTTGGCTCGAGCGAGGAATACACTCTTTCAGGTTTTTGTATGGACGCAATCCTTGGCTCGAGCGAGAACTCCTTCGCTCGAGCGAGCTCTTCTTGGCTCGAGCGACCAATGGCAGACATGCAATTTTGAATGCAATTTTGAATGCAATTTTGCATTTTGCTTCGGCCGCGAGCTGACCGGGCAACTCGACCCCCGTAATAATCAGCGAAGTGGCAATCTTGAAAGCATTAACATCACAAACTTCTCTGCATGGCTCGATTCGGGTTTGGATTTGCATCTAATAAACTCATAGCCTCACTGAAATAAAAGAGCGAAAATAAATACATCTGAAAGGAGTTTTGTCAAACGGGGTTGCCAAGAATAACCAAGAATAAAAACCTAACAATCTCCCCCTTTGGCAATGCCGTGACAAAACACATCTAACAAATAAAATCCTAATCACCCCAACCCATTACATCCAACAAAAACAAACTTCTTTCTCAAGGTCATGATCTGCAAAACAACTATCAGTGCCACAATCTCCAAAACAACGATTAGTCCCACAAGAGTATGCGAAAAAAACAATAAACATCTGACAAGATGATCTTGAAGTATGAGATGAAAAACATGAATAACATGAATAGATGCAACTTGGAGATTTTAAGAATATGTAGCATGAAAACCGAACCGACACATGGCATAAAAACATAAAATCTAAGACACATGAAAAACAACTTTCTCCCCTCAAACAACAAAAGCAAGATCATAAACCACACAAGCATGATATGATGATGTAAATATCAAGACATGCAAAACAACTATAGCCAATCGTCCTTACCAAACAAATCAAAGTGATCATGCGAACAAACTTTTGTAACAACAAATCAAACTCCCCCTCACTGAAAACAACCACAAACACTGAAAACAGTGAACAAGAAAAAAATAACAAAAATAATATGGTGGAGCAAGCAAGGAATTTCAGAGTTGTACCTTAAAACACACAAGATTATCCAAGAAGCACAATTACTTGAAAACACAATGTGCACAGCCTGTAGAAGATTCCTCATAAAAGAAAGTGATGCATTATATGAAAAGCATAGATCCCATGATAAGAGTGTGTGTGTGACTCTTAGAGTTCAACAAACACTAAATTCAATCCTAGTAGTGATATGATAGCTGAACCTCCGACAAGAGAATCTAAGCACAACTAAGGAAAGTCAAACCACTAGGAATCAAGGGGTATTTGGTGAGTAAAGACGGAGGCTCCCCCTCAATCAATGAATCCTTTATTTTTCCCTTTTTTTTCAGATCTTTTTCTTTTCTTTTTATTTGCACATTTTTTTTCTTTCTTTCTTTTGCACATTTTTTTTTCTTTCTTTCTTTTGCTTTCTTTTGCACATTGTTTTTTTCTTTCTTGTGCACATTTTTTTCTTTCTTTTGCACACTCATCGGCGGCTGACACGCTCAAGAGTATGGAAACCGAACCAGAGAAGCATGGATATAATAAGGATGGCCTGGGTTGGTGACTCTGAGGTAGCCTTTTCCTCATGGCTTGAACTACAAAGAATAGAGGGGAAAGCCATGGAGATGCAAAAAGATGGAAGGTGGTTAAGAGACTCAACATCACCCATGATGTGCTAGTATAGGTCAATTCCTCTAGAAAAGCAAAAGATACAATGCCAGAAGTCCATAAAAAATAATCACTAAGGCGAAAGACTCCGATATTGCTAATCCAGAGTGTGTACAGAATGAGACATATTAATCAAAAAACACACATTCCAAAATGAGTAATGACCACAGAAAGCACACACATTATAACATGTAATGGTTATTCTCATCAATTCCAATATGCACCAAGGACATCTAAAAAAAAATTCAAACTTGCAAAACCATACTAAGAAAATCTTTTGGGTTTTTTTTTTTTTTTTTTTTTTTTCTAAACAAAGCAAGACAAAAGAAAAAAAAACAAACATTCACACATTTTTTTTTCTCAAAAAAAAACACACAGAGACCCAAAGAACTAAGCAGAGTAAACACATTAACACAAGTCAAGTTTTCTCACCCAAATCTTTTGGTCTTAAAAAAATCAGGTCTAGCGGTCTTGGTAAATGACGTGGTGTTGTGACCACCCTCATGAATCTTGGTATTCCGCCTAGACATGTAAGGTTGTCTCCTAACCCTACCCAAAAAGTATTCGAATTTCTACCTTTTTGAAACACTCTCCCATGCAACTTATAACAAAAAGGGCGAATATGACCATGCATTACCACAATGATGACAAATAAAAACAGGATGTAACAGGTGTACCTTTTTTTTCTTTACCTTACCAACTCTAGGGAGTTTAAAGAAGACCATCCTCTTGTTGAATCTTTGTCCTCCTTTCCTTTAGTTCTTTGTATCATGAGATTGAAGCACTCTGTTTTTGCTCTCTCTTATTCCAAAGCCAATGCCACTCTTGTCTGAACAGATTTGTTGAGACCCCATGATATCCTCCAAAGTCTTTGATCCTTTGTTCCAAAGACCAATGGTAACCATGCACACTTTAGCTCTTCCTCTTTCTTGATCATTAGTTCTTCCAAGCACTTGTGACATCTCGAGAGATTCAATCTTTTTTCATACATGGCATGGGTTTCTTGTAGCTCATTCCTCTCTGTCTCACAAGTCAACAGTTTGCACAAAGAACTTGTTGATCATCAGCTATCTTGATGGCATTGATCCTAGCCTCGGAAATCTCCTCCTTAAGTTTGACATTCTCACTTTCACATGCTTTGAGTTTCTTTGTGAGTTTGTCATTCAATTTGAATAAATTAAGAGACTCCTTATACAGCTTTTCATAGGCTTGCTCAAGCTCTTCATGATCACTCTCCGAGGATTCATCATCAGTGGTATTCTCAACTGACCTCTTCGAGACTCTGTTTGTCCTTCAGTTTCGGAAGCCACCATGAAAGCAAGGAATTGCTTGTCCCTCTTCGCCTTGATCTTCGTTGTCACTTTCATCTTCATTAGATTCTGATTCATCATCCCAAGTGATGGCGAGGGCTTTCTTCTTCTTCAAACGAGTGGGGCATTCTAAAGCAAAGTGGCCAAATCCTGGCATTCATAGCATTGGACTCTTTCAGAGTTCCCTTGTATCTTTCCTTTCTCCTTCTTGGCTATAGAATTAATTTGAGTTTATCTTTGCCTTTAGATTTATGAGCATGAGTAGAGTCCAAAAGATTAGATTCTTTTTCAAAAAAGATTTTTTAATTGTTTAAAAAAGCATCCATAATCTTGGAATCTATCTCACAATCCTCATCAGAATCCTCTACCACTTTATGAGCACTACTAAAAGCAACATCTTTTTGTTTCTTTTTGAAATTTCTATGTGTGCCTCATAAGTTTGGAGATTTCCAACCAACTGATCTAGCTTGAGGTGTCAACATCTTGAGCCTCCTCAATAGCCGTAACTTTTGGTTGGAACCGATCGGGCAAGGATCTCAAAATTTTTCCCACAACTTTGGATTCTGGTAATTTTTCACCTAAATTGAAGCTGGAATTTACAATGTCACTCAACTTCGCATAAAATTCATCAAAGGTCTCACTATCTTTCATTGAAAGGTTTTCGAAACTAGACGTGAGCCTTTGAAGTTTTGAGCGTTTCACAGAAGGAGTGCCCTCATGAATAGTTTGTAAGATATCCCAAGCCTCTTTTGCGACTTCACAATTACAAATACGGCTAAACTCTTCAGGTGTGACAGCGCAAAAGAGAGAATTGATAGCTTTACTATTCCAGCTACTATTTTGGTAATCAGTTGTGTCCCACTTATCAATTGGTTTGGGGAAAGTTACTCCATCAACAGTAATTGTTGGTTCAGTCCACCCATTCATGACGGATTGCCAAACTTTTTCATCAATAGATTTTAAAAAAGATCTCATCCGAGCTTTCCAAAAAGAATAATTGGATCCGTCAAGTAGGGGTGGTCGAACCATAGAATTTCCCTTACGAATTGAATCCATTATCACAAATCAAACAAGATCTCGTTCTAAAAAAAATTTAAAAAAAAATAGAGCGTTTAAAAAGAATTTTTTTTTAAAAAAAAAAAAAAAAAGAACGACCCGCTCTGATACCAATTGAAAAATCTAGAAACCCTAGATGTTGATTTGTGATTATGTATCAATAAAAAGCAGTAAAAAACAATCCCAATCAAACAATCAAGAGAAAGAGACACAACGATTTTTACGTGGAAAAACCACAATTGGACACCTCTAACTATGATCAAAAAACCACGGGCAATTGCCACAAAACAATCCACTAAGAAGAATTAAAGGAATTACACAGGTATACTCTTAATTATCTAGCAAATCCACAATGCCTAATTGAACCAACCTCTATGTGCCTCTTCCAACCCCATCTTCACCACAGAATTGTCTTTCTGATGAGCCACTCCGGATTCCACCAAAGCTTCAGGCTCGAATTCTTCAGAATCCACAACTGAAGAACAACTCTCTCTTTTGTGTATAACAAACAAATCTTTGATGTACTCTCTTTAAACCATGAATTTAATACTCAATAAAACATCAAAGAAAATAACAAAATATCCCCAGATATAAACCTTTAAGAACCAAAAAGAAGATCTGGAGGAATTCAATCAATCCCTTAGTTTTGGGAGAAAACCAAGTATTTATAGAGAACCAAAAGTAATCCTAGATTGGAAAGAAAACAAACTCCTTGAGAAATCCGGATTCTGAGGCTCGCTCGAGCGAAGCTTTGCTGGCTCGAGCGAGGAGTGTATTTTTCATGATTTCTACTAGTGCCTTGGCTCGAGCGAGGAATACACTCTTTCAGGTTTTTGTATGGACGCAATCCTTGGCTCGAGCGAGAACTCCTTCGCTCGAGCGAGCTCTTTTGGCTCGAGCGACCAATGGCAGACATGCAATTTTGAATGCAATTTTGCATTTTGCTTCGGCCGCGAGCTGACCGGGCAACTCGACCCCCGTAATAATCAGCGAAGTGGCAATCTTGAAAGCATTAACATCACAAACTTCTCTGCATGGCTCGATTCGGGTTTGGATTTGCATCTAATAAACTCATAGCCTCACTGAAATGAAATAAAGAGCGAAAATAAATACATCTGAAAGGAGTTTTGTCAAACGGGGTTGCCAAGAATAACCAAGAATAAAAACCTAACAGGGTATATGTTATAAATTTCTCTTATAAATAAATCATATATTATTAAATTGACACATAATTACAAAATTTTCTAAACCCATGTGATAATTTCCTTCCAAAATTTTGGGTTGGACAGAATTTGTTGGAGACGTTATTACATGGAATTTCTCAAATTTTAAACATCATCTATTAACGACACGGGAAGAAAGAGCCACACATCACGAATAGGTTGATGTGATATATTATAAATTTATATTGTCAGATTTTATTTTATTATTTTTATTATTATTTATTTATTTTTGTGAGAGTGCACAGCTCTTACGAGAGTACAATGTGGACAATAAAGCCTTATTTGATCTGTAACATTTTTAGTTTAAAAATTAAAAATCTATAATTTATAGTATTGAAAAGTTGAAGTTTTTTTTTTTAAATATTTTTTTTATTACTGTTATACATCTTTTTATTTTATATTTTAGCCAAAAAAATTATAAAATTGCTAAAATCCCTTTTCTCAAACAGAGTCGCATACATCCAAAATTGAGAAAAATTTGACTTTCCATGACAATAACTGATGGACTTGCTATAAAAAAAAAGAAAGTGGAATCAAATATTAGACTTTCCACGACAATAACTGATGGACTTGCTAAAGAACAACAGTATATAGGGTTTTGGACTTGCTGAAAAGAACAATAGTTAGGGTTTTGGACTTGCTAAAAAGAACAATAGATAGGGCTTTGGACTTGCTAAAAGGAACAGTAAATAGGGTTTTGGAAGTGGAATCAAATCCTTACTCTCTTTGTTTGCCTCCTTACTTACTGGGTTATTGGGCCCAATTTCAATGATCCGAACAATTCACATTTTAAGATTTGTTGAGTATATTATACCAATAAAAAATTAAATTGATCGGATATCAGAAAATATGTGTTTGAAAAACTGTTTATTAAATTTAAAAAAAAATAGTTTTTAGTTCGATGATCCGAACATGTAGTTTCTAATATCCGATCAATTTGATTTTTTACAAGTATGATATACTCAACAAATCTTAAAATTTGAACAATTCGAATCATTAAAATTGGGCCCAATGGTCCAGCAAGTAGGAAGGCAAGGAAAGAGAGTAAGGAGAGATCATGATACTGGCTTTCCCTTCTCTCAACCAATCTATATGGTCCCCCTGTATGTTCAAAAACCAACCTACAGCTACATGGTCTTCAACAACGAAACTAGAACTCATATGCCTCTTTGGCAGTAGTTTCTTGACAGAAATATAAGATTTCCATTTTCAGAGCTCTTTGTTACAAATTTACAATAATGGGGCGTGTGTATCTTACCTACTTTGATCAAACTCCAGATACTCAATTCTACCTCTGTCGTGCCTGCCCAGCCCACATTGCTTTACCCCAAGAGTTTCTTGATAACTTCATAGTAAAATCTCTCTCTCTCTCTCTCTCTCTCTCTCTCTGCATAATTAATTGTATCAGTCTTTGATGATTTCTTGGTATTGCTCGTCGTATATATACTATGAAGCTCTTGATACTAGCTCAGCCTGAATAGAACAGCATGGCAGACATGTCTTCTCATGCAGTCGTTGATCTGCTAATCAGGCTGCTCATTGAGTGTCCTCTATTTGCATAAAGAGGCTCTTTACTTTACCTGCAAATTGGGTTTTTGATCCCACTCATTCCTTGCAGCATATTCTTTTCTTTTCTTTTCTTTTCTTTTCATTTCTCTCATTTTTTTTTTTTTTTAATGTCATGTGTTCTTTGCGGTTGGGTTCATATTCTGAGGATTATGTTCATTATGTTTTTCAGGACAATGAGTTGGCTGGAGGTGTCTTTCGAAATGTGTAAGAACTCATCAATTACTGTTGGAAGCAGCAATAAATTAGCACAAGCTATTTTGTTTCCCATTATAGTCTCTTGTAATTTAAATGTGAAAATTTCATCAAAGTTTCATGAAAATCGTGCACTGCACGAGACCAAAGTGTTGTGTTTCGAATTTGGATTTCGAGTTTTCTCTTTTCCTTTCTCTACAAATCCAATATCTAAACACGTGTGTGCTTGTGGACCTAAGAAAAACTTCAAAAAAAGAAATTCAAAAATTAATCAAATGACCAATATAGCTTACATTTAGCTTCATGAAAAAACTGTATGCAGTGTGAATGTGCACACACTCAGTCCAGAGTAGGATCGAAGGGTTGGAGATCGCATTCTCTCAGATGTTTACTGTAATAGCTGTGGCAATCTTTTGGGAGTAAAATTCGTAAGACTATAATTTTTTTTTTTTTTCCAAAATTTGACATTCTCTGTATTGTATTTACTTATTGAGTCTTCTAAGCAAACACTCTAAAAATTGTCCAGATTGAAGTTGCAAATGATGATGAAGCAGTGAGAGCTGGATATTTCCTCCTGCGTCGGTAAGTTTTTTTTTTCTTTTTTTTTCCACACAATATATATTTATGTATACAATGTTTTGCAATAGTTAATGTATTTTGAGAGGTATGTTTCATAAATTTGTTGACAGGAAGAAGCTCAAGAAGTGGAATGGGCAGGAGATTGTTGATTAAAACCACTGAAGGGGAAGGGATGTCTTGAAATTCACTGAAAATGGAAGTATGTGGGACTTTCTTTTTTTAGTTCTGTTTTGACGCTCTCTTTGATTGCCTCAGTACTAGTGACATGAGACTCTCAGACCTGAAATAGATATAGATGTACTTGTTGTCTTTTTTGGAGTAATTATTGGGTATTTTTATGTGGTGCTTTTCTTGATTTTGATTGGTTTAATACGGTAGGATCATCACACTTGAGTTGGTGTTTTAATTAATATGAGAAGTTTCATTTGATGATTAATTTTGAGTATTACATTTTGGCCACCAAAAAAACGAAAGAAAAAAAAAAGGTACTATATGAGAAAGTGTTCATCAATTTGTGGGTGTCCCTGACATTTGAAATAATTTGTTTGTCTATATATTCTGTTTTTTGCGATCACTAGTCTTAACAGGATGTAGAACACTTATGAATAGTTACAATTTATCAGTAATGTTACAATTATTATTATTATTATTATTATTATTATTATTATTATTATTATAGTCGGGAAGGGTTTTTTGGACCCATTCCAAGAACGTAAACCTCATAACTAAACAACATTTCCTAATCACATATTTTGATCAAACACGAGAAGTCAATAAGAGCTGGGCATGTTGAGAGCCTTTATATTTACAATGATGATATTGTCAAATCACATGTAGTTTATTATGTGAATTATCATCACTACATTTGCTTAATAGGTCCAAAATTGGTGTATGTCATGTTTCTTGATGGATGTCATTCGAAACATAAAATCAATTGTACAAAGCATTGTTATGTTCTTGATAAAAGGATTTAATTCCAAACCTTTAGACAGATCTCTAGAATGATTGCCACTTCCTAATCACTTCAACATCAATATCCTCAAAATTAATATACATCTTGCACTTATGTATGCTCTGTTATGCACACTAAAATATTTCTTGCAATTAATTCAGGATGATATATCTAAAATTGGGCCATATTTGGCAGTTGATTTGCTTCTTCAAGGACTTCAACAAATTGTGTTTGTTCAAAATTATGTTCAACACATGAATTCTAAACTGGAAAATTTTAGATGTATACCATAAGCTCTAGTTATGCCTATGGATCATGTTAGTGTGTAGTTGCAAAATGTTTTAGTAGTCAAATTTGTGTTGTACTTAATTATCAAACTTTGTGGTAGTTGGTTATGAAATTTTTGTGGTATTTTTGGTTATGAGTTGATTTTAGTTATGAGATTTTGTGGTATTTTAGTTGTGAACCGAAGTGGTCTTACTTATGAGGTTTTGTTCTAAATTAATTTGATTTTGTTATTACGACCAGAATTGGTAAATTGTGAACTACTATGGCTCAAATTGTAGGTGCATACTATATATGGTGTGTATGTATAGTAACAGTTGCTAATAAATAACCCAAACGGGTGGACTTGATGACTCCTCAATGCGATTATAGTGAGGGTCTTGCTTGCTAACAAGTGTAAAAAATAACAAAAAAGAAAAATAAAAAAATTAAGACAAAATTCACTAAGTTCAGAACTTCTTACAATGATTTCAGAACTTTTTCAATGCTATTCTAGTGAGGGTCTTGCTTGTTAGCAAGTGTAAAAAAATAACAAAAAAATAAAAAACTCAAGACAAAATTCACTATGTTCAGAACTTTTTTCATTGATTTCAGAACCTTTTCAACTATTTTGTCAATTTCAAAATAATTTTTACCTAATTTCTAACGTGAAATAATGTCTTTAGGATATACCGTCCAATTAAGAACTAAAATGTTAATAAATACTACAATCATTAAGTGACATACATGCTTTTATAATGTATTTCTTCAAAAAAAAGTACCAAGAAAGCATCAAGAACTTGGCCATATAACAACACAATTTCATGTTGAAATCAATGCATGATTCATAGCAATCTAATACATACAACATAGGGGAGAGATAGGTTAGTGGACAATGAATTCAACTTCTTGGTGTCTAAAGTAATCAATACTTATGTATATAAACAAATATAGTTGGTTTGCTCTTAGACCTCCAAATCTTTATTCCTAATTTCTTATAAAATTTAAAATTTTAAAAAATTATGTGGCACTTATTTTTAAGCTAAGTTTCTCACTAACCCTCTCCCATCACTTCTATTTAAAATAAAACTATTTTCTTTAATAATTTAATAATAATAATAATATGCTTTTAGAATAATAGTTATCCAAACATAAACTTATCAACAAGAGGGGGAAAAAAAGTGATCCGAAAATTCAATAATATTTGAATTGATAATCTGTAGGCCTCCAAATCTCCATTCTGATTTTTTATAATTAAAAAAAAAAATGCATGGCACTTATTTTTAAGCCAGATTTTCTCCAAAAATTCAAAGTATTTGAATTGAAAATCTATATGCCTTGAAATTTTCATTTCTAATTTCTTATAAAGTCTAAAATTTTAAAAAATTATGAGACATTTATTTCTAAGTCAAGTTTTCAACTCATCACTCATCTTCCCTCACTTCCATTTAAAATAAAAACTATTTTCTTTAATAATAATAATAATAATATGCTCTTAGAATAATAGTTATCCAAATATAAACTTATCAACAAGAAAGAAAATAATTTATTGGAAAATTAAAAAGTATTTGAATTGAAAATCTATATAAAGATAATTTATATCTATCACGAAAATTCAAAATAAAGATGATTTAAATTTAGATTTGAATATATAAAGATAATTTATATTATCAAATTTCACATCTCTCTCCTCCTACATAAATAGTTATGTTTCAATTGATTGTAAATACTTGCAAAACTATTGACGAAACCAAATAGGGTCATTTGTATTCAAGTCTAAAGATTTGGCTACCAACATGAATATTAAATTATTAATTCTTAATTACTTTTTGAGCTCAGACCCAATGATCTTGGTCTCTTGCGATTAACCCATGTTGCTCTCTCTCTCTCTCTCTCTCTCTCTCTCTATATATATATATATATATATATATTATATGGAATTTTATATTATTTTAGGTATGAGTGAAATGCTTCATACATTTGTAATTTTGTCTAAATTATTTTTTTTTTTTTGCAAGTGACATCATAAATTTATTTTTTTAATATAATACTTAAGTTTGACGGCTAGAAAGATTTTGAATTTTACAATTTCTTTTTATTGCATCATGTTAATTATTATGTACCAAAATTGCAAAAAGAAAAAAAAAAAGTGTAAGGAAATTATTTGTGTATCATTTTCATAAAGATTTTCCCACCAAACTAAAAAATTCTGTCACGCCCCAGATTTACAGAATCCGGTCCACGTAATTAAACCACCTAATAATGAAGAAAAGACAATAATAATATAGAGAGATAACAAGTCTCATGCAGATGTATACAATACAGTCACACAATACATGTGTTTATCTAATTCCATACATTCTATATACAACCTCTAAGTGGGATGAATGTTCTCTATATTAAACATGCAATGATGTTATTCATTAAACTGAAATGCATGTAGGCTTACATCATATACAAAAGGTGTAACCCTTACAAGAATGGCACACAACCAAATAAAGAAAACAAATGGCCCATGGCCTACAAATAAAGGAACCACCCTACATGGTTCCGAACGCAACTTCAATGCCTCAGTCCACATCCGTACAAGCCATACACCTGAAAAACATTCTTAGCCATGTAAAGTAAGCATAAAGCCCAATAGAGAATATTTCAAAAACTAAATATGCTCCACTAGCATAAATGATCATGATGCAGTACATATATGTCCAGATGCATTTTCAAAATCCATCTGATTCTCAGAACACAAATCCTTTTTTTTCGATCACCAAAATCCTTTTCGTTTATTCAAAACGATTTTTTTAGAAATTTAAACATCTGTTTATTAAAACCTATTTCCAAAAACAAGTTTGGTATATCACAATACCAATCAGCAAATACATTGCTAAATCAAACGCGAATACATCGCTAAACAACAACAAATATATTGCTAAAAACAGTTTTCAAAACATCATTTTCAAAACCAAAACGACAATAAATAAAATGAGTAAATCTCTAGGGCTAGTGTTTATAATAGTGCGCTATACAAGCCACTATGCCATTTTACCGAGATTATCTGGATGGAATCAGCACTTACCGTGCGCGTTTTAGGTCTTTTACCATGGACACACAAGTTAACTTAGTTCTGCTTTAATACCCCTTGTAGACACCCCATTTTTGACAGCCCTTAAGACTTGGGCGCCTCATTTTGAACACTCGATGATAAAAACGTATGTTGTACAAACGTTCGATTTCCTCAGCAAGAAGCTTCGGTTTTGAGTTTCAGAGCCTAAAACCTTGCACCCCTCTTTGAACCAAAACCCAATTTTTTGTAGCCTAACCACCCAGAGTCCTGCTGGCCAACAAGTGGCCAACTGTTCAAAAATTAGTGGCCGGTCGTCCCCCTATATGGTTGGCCAGCCAAGTTTCTCGGCAAACAGATATTTGCTACCAGTTGTCCCCTTCATGTGCATGCACTGCACCAGCTGGCTAAATACAGATATTTTTGAGATAGGAACGTGTTTTTCTATATATACTTGACCATCTCTCATGGTTTTAGGTTAGAAAAATTCTCCAAACTCCAAAGTTTGCAAAACACTCTCCCTCTCTATCTTGCAATACACGTACACTATACATACACTTCCTAAACCAATATTTTGAGGCTCCTTGCTGGAATTCTTGAGCTAAAATATTAGCCCTTGAGAGTGAGCATCTTGTGGTTTGTGAACAAAAGAGTGTCTTCTCTTCAAAGGTATAACTCTTGCCATCATTTTGCCTACTTTTCTCACCTCTTTTTCTTGGTTTTCTATACTATTTTTGGATTGTTTTGATAAGCTGAAACTTGTGATTTAAAGCTCCCAAAGGTGGAGGGGTTAATCACCCTTTCTTGAACCTTATTCCATATATAGGCTTTTATCCTTGTGCTTCCCACTTATTTCTCCACTTTTGGCTACTGATTTTTAGAGATTTCAGAGGCTAAAACATGTGGTTTTAAGGTCCAAAAAGTGGAGGGATTAATCACCTCTCCTTAGGCTTGCTTGCTTACTAGCTTTAATTTCTTCCATTTTGCTTACTTTTTTTAATTTTTGCAAACTAATTTTAGAACTGTTTTGTGCTATTTTGGGTTGTTTTAATTGTTTAGTTAGCTTATGCTTTGAATATCATTCTTGTATTGTTGTAAGTCCTCATAAGTTTGGTGGTTTAGGCCTTAGAAACCAATCTATTTGAGTTGATAGCTTTTATTCCATAGTTTTCATATGTATACTCACTCTTGTAATAATCATTTCTGCAACCTCCCTCATTTCTTGGTTTTCTTTGTTTAAGAGTTGTTTCAAATTTGATTCTAGTTTACGGCATGAGAAAGAGACCTTCCATGTTTAATGGTTTAATCTATTCAGAGGTTCATTACCAAGGCTTTACATCTCTCTCATGCCAAAGACAACGTCTTGTTTGACACTCTCTTCACTAGTGGACGTAGTTATCACTTTCAGACAAAAATGATTAAGTAATGGAAAGGTAATAAAAAGAGGCTAACAAAATTGGAGTAAAGGAGGTTAACAAGATAATAAAATCAAGGTGGGTTCAATTAGATGTTAATTGACCCTATTGCGCCTTGACTCATGCTGTACTCTAGTGACGTTCAATGATTTAAGAAGCAATGTCCACCACTTTCTTTGAGGTAACTCCATGATAAGAAAAGGGTGTGGTTAGTCTTTTCTTTCCGGTTATTGACATTTTATCCTTTGATTCATAGATCATCACGCAACAACTTTGCGACAATTGATGGTTTGTGAATTGATTCTACTCCGCTCTTGATCAATTTTATGACAGGGAGAGGCAGAAAGGAAAAACATCTCATGGAAACACTCTATTTTTGCTCTGTTTTCATTTTGTTGCAGCAGGGCAGCACCTAAAACCAGTGGCCGGCTGGCTAGATCTCCATCCGGCCAACCACTTTCCATGGCCGGCTGGCCACTTTATTTTGGATAGACAGTGTCATTTTCATGACAGAACAGAGCAGAAATTGGGGCAAAAACAGAATTATTTTCTAATAGCAAGCAAAACAAAATCTGGAAGCAAAACAGAGAAGTTTCTGGGAGGATTTTCTCGATTGCACGTGTGGTTCTTCGACTCCCGTTCGAATTAATTAGCTTAAATAGCTCTTAGATTAATTAGTGTATTGCAATTAATTAGTTAATTCCCTTGGAATTTGTAATAGCTAATTAATTTAGTTAATTAATTTGGTGTTGTAATAATTAGTTAATTAGAACATTCATTCAGACTCTTTTGTGCGAGGGCCAATTTGTAACACTCGTAAATATTGTGTATGTCTTCCAACCCCCATTTATTTCTCCTTTTTATTTACCCGTTTATGATGGTCGCATGTAATATCATATTTTGATTTCATATCATTACCATGTGTAAATATCCATTTTTACATGTATCAGGTTCAGATCATCATTCTAACAAATATTGTCATTTCTTACTTACTTGAATACGTGTGCTATCGTATGTTTTAAGTTGATTCACATGACATATGAAAAATCGAACCTCGTAGTTGCATTTTGTATGTGTTGCATTAGTCACTTCATAGTAGAGAATGCATTTCTCTAATGATTTTATTTCTTTTAGCTTGCCTCGGTTGACTACTAGGTGAGCATTTCTTGCTTTAGCATATTACATGTGTGTTAGTATTGCCATATCAAGCATGCTTACCGTAAGGCTAAGTGCTTAGTTGCTATACCTCTTGATTGCCAGTGGATGAAGGCTTTTTCGTTTAAATTGGAATGATTTGATTAATGAACATGTGAGCTTACTTTTTCAAAGTAGCACATGTTCAAAATTCTTTTCAAAACAAACATGAAATCAAAACGTTCCAAAATGGGTGAATTAGTCTATACTTGTGCTTCACATAGTAAAGATAGCATAATAATCCGAACATGAGTATATACTATACATAAGAATCACATCATGATTACTAGAGGTCGATCTTTGATCGAGTGAGTAGGGTGCTCAATTAATGACATTCTCCACTCATAACTAAGTTCCCAAGCCGAGACACTTTGGTTATAACGGACAAATGGCCATTGGCATGAGTCACGACTTTCCTAAATTTTTCAAAAATATTTAGGTGGCGATTCTGAAATCTGGCAATGTGGCCAATTTTTGGCATTTTTTTATTAAAAATCAATTTTCCAAAAATTTGCCAGATTTAGACTCTTTTGTGTTTTTCTGTTTCACATTGCACTTGTGAAACCAGATTCCGAACCACGAGAGTCCGAACTGTAGGGCTATCATATCCGAGGAGACTAAACCCCTCTGAGGAGCACGAAAAGCAAGCTACACCCCTTAACAGCTTTACTACTTTATTTGCCCTTTTCTAGTAGCACAATACATGTAATCCAAAATATTGTTTTCCAAATTGATATACACATGTTTTTCAAACATAAAATGAGAATATTCCAAAACCCATGACGTGCACCATGATATGTGTGATTTTATAAACATTTCAGTTTGCTTAATTCACATGCAATTTCTGACACATGGCAATGCTATCGTCCACCGATAACCAAAATAGTTATCTCTAATGCAATAATTAAAAGATAACAATACGGATATATAATCGAGTAATTTTAAAATCACATTTCCAAAACATTCCCAAAAGAGTATTCAATACTCAGTATTTTCAAAATCTCATAACACTTTTCCAACCAAATTCATTTTCCAAAACTCTAACCAATTCCCAAAATCAACATCATTTAGGGTTTTTCTACAAATTGGAGCTTCTCCACTTTTATAAATTCATATGCAATTTTGTATACCAAAAATAGATTTAATAGCAAAATCATGTCCAAACAACCCTTAATTTAGACAAACACTCAACCCACAAATCATAATTTCAAAATCAACCCAACAACAACAAAAACAAAATATATATAACAAAATAAGCCACAAATACACTATTGAACTCATATTGAGTTAAAGAAACAGACCCTACCTCTTGAAGCAAAGAGGAAACAAGCTAGAAAAATCGCCGACGGCAAAAAGATGACCTGCTCAGATTAAATGGAATGGAGAAAGGAGGGGATGAATTGAACACTTTAGAAACAAGGTAAGCAGATTTACTATTGAATTCTCTATCAGTCGATGAACCCCAAACTGGTAGGTCCCCACCCGAAGTGAACTGAAGAAGGGTGATGCTACAAATATGGTTCGAAATAGATGAAGGGAATGTAAAGGAGAGTCTAGAGAACTCCCAGCCATAGTTAACCCAATAGTCTCTAACAAAAATTGTTTTTTTGTCCCTATGGAGGGGTCCAGCAATAGCATGTCTAAAGAGCACTTACCAAGCAATCCTATTAACTAGACTTATTTAACTACAAGTCCTAACTGATAAATTTATCATTATAAAACTAAGACACTGATAAATTTATCACTATAAATTTATTCATAAAAACAAAGAGACTGATAAATTTATCACTATAAATTTATTTATAAAATAAAAGACTTTGATAAATTTATCAATAGGACTTAATGGGTAATAAGTCTAAAAAATAAGACCTATTGATAATTTAATACTACCTAACCCAAGTCCAGTTATGTAACCAAAAGGATGCATCTGACCCACTAGCGATTGGAGTTATTACCTAATAATTTCTATGTGAAGTTTTTATGGATATTTTAATCTTGAAAATCAAACTTTATTGTTATTAAGAATAGTTAGAAAAGTGAGTTTGTTGCCAGATTAAATGTGAATTGGAAATTATGGTTTAGCAAGACTTGTAGTCCAGTCCAAAGGACTGTCCATAAGTCCCTCTCATTTGCCAATAATAAAATGAAAAAAATATTAGTAAGCCTTATTTTGCTCTCAAAAGTATAAGTGAATCCTATTTAAGTTTAAATGTAGATAACTTTGTTTTGATATTTTGTTTCCAAAAAGTTTAATTCTTTATGATTTGTATGTTTTATTTTAAGTTTACCCTTCATATTAAAATATGAATAACAATTTTATAAAAAAGTTAATTTATTTATTTAAAACTATTTTAAAAGTTAGCAAATTTTATTAAATAAAAGCATGTGCATAAGATTCATCATTTTTTATTGTCTCACACTCTGAAAAAATATGGATTTGCTACGGTATTTTTTCCCATAGTTCTTTTAATCTAATGTTAATTGTACGAGCACGAAATTATCTTCTTGTATAATCTTGTTGATCAAATCTACATTCCTCCAAACATCGTCGCTTTACTCCCTGAAAACACAAACGTGAGCTAGCCGGCGGGTGTGCCGGATACCTCTCTGATGCCTAAGTCAGCAAAATAGACAAATAGTCAAAAAGCTCTGTGTATTCGGGAATCAAAGTTCAATTACCTCTACATAGGTTATGTTGCGAGCTTTTATAGGTTCCACGTGGCATAATCCTAGTAGGACTCTTATCCCTCCATGTAGAGTCCTCCTAGGAATCACACTCCTGAAAGATAATGCTTATCCTTCAATACCCCCCTCACTGCTTAAACCAAGTGAGATGGTTTTATCATGGTTGGATGACAGTATGACCGAGCTAACACTTACTTTGACATACTCAATTCGGTGATTCTACACGTCGTGCCTAGCTTGGTCCCGATTCAAGTATACCTCGGTTCTAGTTGTCCAAACCGAGCTAACTGCAGCAATCCCTCACTGGGCTAACCAGGATGAGGTCGATCACGCAAGGCCCAAGCCCCTCAATCCATAGCTCGGTCCGTACTTCGCCTAGGTCAAGCTCGCTAGTTCTAAGACCGGACTACATCAAACCTTACCCCGGTCCATTATGCGGCCCAACTCACAAAGAAGCCTTTAGCTCGGGCCAATTATAAATTACCCTCTCATTAATAAAATTGGATTTTCCGGATTGTTTATTTGTTTAGTTTCTACATTTCAAAAATAGAATTTTTAAGTAAATTAAAATTGTTTATATAATTGTAATTTTTTTTAATTATCATTATTGGAGATGCTCTGTTTTGGCAATAGACTATTGTGCACCAAACATGGTGGAGTGTTTCATTGAGTTATATTTTCTGTGAGAAATTTTGTTGAGAGTTTGATCAAAAATATAAAAGGGTTTTCTATTCCTTAGATCGTTGGAGTACTAATTTTGGTGCACAACCTGTGCTATGCAATAATGACAATCAAAAGAACGAAGCATAACTTTTTTAGTACTTACCAAACATGATAGATTTTGTTATATATATATATTTGATCTCAATTGTCAATTAAAGAAATTAAAATAAAGAATAAAGATATATTTGGCTCAAATCGTTAAAAAGTTAGTTTTGCTAAAATAAATTGGAAAGAAACATTATTTTTTTTTTAATATTAAAAGTGATAGTTCGTTAAACTTTTTTTATTTAGAAAAAAAAATAAAAAAATAAAAAAAAGAGAATTATAGGTGATAATTTATTATTCATCTAAAATTATTTTCAGATCAAATGAAAATGTAACTTTTTTGTTCAAATACTTTTATTTTGTAAGAAATTTGTTTTTATTCTATTTAATATTTTATTGTAATTTTTAAATTAAAAAGAATTTCTAAGAAATCATATTTAAATTATTTATGCCATTATAAAAAGTAATTTTTTTTAATATCAACTTAGTGGTAGTTTGGAAAGTGCTAAATAAGTTTACATTTTTACTTTTTACGAATATACATACACAAAAGTAGAGATGTGATATGACATAAAAAAGATAATTAAACATACTTTTTATTTTTACGAAAAATATGTAGAAAAGTAGAGATGTGATGTGACCTAAAAAATATAAAAAGATAAAAAAGTGAGTTAACATGAGACTTCCCAAACAACCTTGTCAGACCTTTCTAAAAAGTGTATTTTTTAAAATATTTTCAAGAAAAATTCTATTAGAAATCTTAAGTATATTGCCTTTTCTTTTGTTTATTAATATTAAATTTTTAATTAATTTTATTTATTGTTTTAAAAAAATGAATTAGCAAATAATTTATGTGTATATATATCTATCTATATAATATTTTGCTTTGGTTGCTCTGGTTATTTAGTGTTTCTGCCCAAGTCCACTCAAATTTAATTTGAATTTTTGAATTTCTGCATAGATCCTCACTTAATTTAAAACTACATTGTTCAATCTTTAAAAAATTTTAAGCTCAACTCAAGTTGTTTGGGTTGAGCTCACCTAAAGTTTGCAATTCTAACAAGGGGGGTTAAAAGTTATATGATTAAATTTGTGACAAATTAAAAATTAATAAATAAAGTGTGATAAAATTGTGAGACTTAAATTGTAAATTTCAATCTTCTTTATTTTCATAATTTGCAAATAAAAATTTAACTATTTATATTATTTTGTATAAAAATATATTACTGATTTTTTGTACATGCCGTGCATACACGGGTTACCACTAAAAAAATAGCACTCCAACTATATTAGAGCATCTCCAACGCTTCACTTCTTTTTTCACCAAATTTGAGTCGAAAAACTGCCTTTTCACCAAATCTGATACTGAGCGCTCCAACCCTTGATTTTTCATCAAATTTTCATCCGGGACAACCGGGTGGTCGACCGGCCGGTTGACCGGTTAGGCCAAAAAAAAATTTTTTTTTTTTTTTTTTTTGAATTTTCTAAACTTTTTTTTGAACTTTTTGAACTTTTTCCGGGTCGACCGGGTGGTCAACCGGTTAGGCAAAAAAATTTTTTTTTTTTTTTTTTACGGTTTGAACTGATTTTCCTTGAACTCTTTGAACCTTTCACTGGTTGACCGGTTGGTCAACCGGCCGGGCAACCGGTTGGTCAACCGGCTCCTCTTTCCAACGGTCAGGAACAGTATTTTGGTGAAATCAGTATTCTGTCGTCGATTTGATGAAGCGTTTGATGAATTGTCGATTTGATATCAGTTCTGATGAACCGTTGGAGGAGTGAACAGTGCATTTTTCATCAAAATTCAAATTTGATATCAACTCTGATACACCGTTGGAGATGGTCTTATAAATTTTTGTATAAAAATATATTATTAATTTTTTTTTATATGCCGTGAACAACCCGTGCTATAAACGTTTTTGTACTTTTTTTTAAAATAAAAAAATTAATTAAATTAGTCAATTTAATTAATTTTGGCATCCTTTGAAAAAGTCAAAAAGTCACTATCCTATTTAAGTCACATCATCTTATTTAAGTCATATCACCTCTCTACCACATCACTTCAAACCCAACTCATATTTCATAAAAAGTCAAAAAGTGCACTTATTTATAACATTCCAAACAAACAGTCAACCTCAAAGAAAATAATAATATTCTGATAATTATGTTTGTGTTGTACATTTTATTTAAGAAAAAATGATTTTTTTTTTCATTCATGATATAGTGCAATGAAACTCAATGAATTATAATAATAATAATCAAATACAATACATAATTAATAAAAATAAATTCTCAAAATGATAGAAAAAAAAATCTTAACAAATATACGAGAAACAAAAATCTCAAATTGTAAACAAAAGAAGAAAATAAAAGAGAAAACTCACGTTTGAAAAAAAATAATAATTTAAATAAATGGCCAAAAAATGGAAATTTATAAAATATTCTCGTAGGACGTGTCCGTACTCTCTAATCAATCATTATTCATTGTACTCTCTCATGTCCGTTAATCACTCAACACAATACCCCACCTACTCACATTCTTCACCAATCACAATAGTATGGAGTGCGATATGTCTATATTCCGGAATGACTAAATAATTACCCAAGAACAAATAAGGGAAATGAGAGGAGAGAGAAAGTGGATTTGCAGAGTAAAAATTAAACATATAAGGAAAATATGTTTAGAAAATTTCAACAGATAGGAAATTGAATTGTTGTTTTAACAAATAAAAAAATTTGTATAGATAAAAAATTAGACATATAAGGGAAACAAATTGAATAGATAGTTAAAAAAATTGAATAGATAGATATCAATTTGAACAAATAGTAAAAAAAATTAACAGATAAATTAAGCCGTAAAATTGAAAATAAAATATCCTCTAAAACTAACAATAGGACTTCTCACCAAACTATTTCACAAACCTCTCACCAACAATTTTACAGATCTTTCACTAACAAAAAAATATTCACTAAATCAAATGCCTTATATGTTCCTTAGATTGAACTTTTTTACTATTTTTCATAACTAAAACCAAAATATTCAAAACAAAATTTTTTTAAATCAAAGCAAATAGAGGTAACTTCTCACTAATCTCTAAGTTTAGAAAAATTATTTCAAATTCCTTTGAAAAACAAAAGACGGAAGGATGTAAACATGTTTTATACTTTTTATTTTTTATTTTTTATACAGGTTATACGTGTTGGAAAAAATGGTTTTTTGGTGACATTAATTAAATATTAAAGTGGGTCCCAACCATCTATTGTGTTGGGTCCAAGTGGATCTAGATACTTTGCAATGAGATCTTCACACCACAAATAGAATGGCCAAAAACCATTGAGAATTGAATGAGAAATTGCCCCATAAAGTTAGCTTCATGAAAGAGTTAATGGGGTTTGTAACTTCTGCCTTTATTGCAGAGTTTAATAGTGCATTAATGGGGTTTGTAACTCCTGCCTTTATTGCAGAGGTTAATGGTGCATTAGTGACCAGCCATAAAGGTTGGAGGCTTCTCCTCTCTCCCCTATACATGTATAAATTGAGACCCTCCTGTCAAAACACAGAAATTTTTGCTTCTTTTTTACAAGTCAGTTTGCTAGAAAGTTCCTACAGTGAAAGAGTACTGCCATGGTTTTGTTCGCTAAGCTAGACAGAAAGTGCTTCTGCCGTAGTTGGTTTTTGACCATTGTATCCTGGGAGACAGATGCCGGAATTCCTTAAGCACTCGACCTGTGAGGCAGCGAAATCTGTTTTGAAGAAACTGCTACCGTGCAGGCTTCGGTTTGCTTCCTACTACTAGTTTTATTTTATTATGAATTTCTGTAAATTTTAGTATGTTCTTATTCTGAAATTCAAAGTGGTTGTTCAATATGAATCTATTTATTTGATTTAAGTACACAATTTGAACAACAAGCTTAAAACAGATTTTGTATTTCTCATGGAAAAAAAATAAATAGATTCATATGTAATTTATATCTGTAAGTCCACTATTTTCCTGGAAATTCATACTTGTAAATCATGCTTTTTTGACATGTTAATTATTTTCTAGATTTTAGTTTTCGTACATGATTTAATTTTTAGAATTATTTACATGTTAATTGCTCAATGATTATTGTTTTGTAACAAGCATATATAATTTTGCCTATTAAAATGTTTGTAACTTGTTTATATTTATGTACATAGTTAATGTATAAATTAAACTATCAATTTAATCTTTTAGAGTTTTAGTTTTATAATTTTACATGCTTATGGAAGTTACAAATTAGGAGTTTACTGTTTTCTATGCACATGTATTTGCACAGTTTCATTAGGCTGCCTTTGATGACTGGATCTCTAGCATATTTGGATAATCTGATTATATGAGTACTAATTTAGTTTTGTATCTTAGCATGCTCATGATTTATAACTTTATAATAAAATTTGCATGTTCAAAATTCCTAGATTTTAATTTTTATTACATGCTTATTGTTTCTATAGTTATGTGTATGATATTTACATATTAATTGTCCATAAAGTTTTAATTTAATTTAGGAGTTACATATTTTGATTTAAAGTTTTAATTTAATTATGGAGTTACAAACTTTATTTTAAAAGTTTCAATTAATTTAGTACATTTACATTTTGTTTAGATTGTTTGGTTTGTATTTTCTTGTGTTCTCTGCTAACTTTCTTTACAGGAATACTTATGCGAAAAGGAATGGAAAAACAAATACAAAACCAAATAAATAGTATTTGGAATGTAAAAACAAAAATGTTTGGACGACTAACCTTTGTGTTGAATAGGAATACCTAAACGTGGAAAAGATTTTGGACTAAATAGAATTCTGATGGATTGGCTATTTTATTTAAATGGTTGAAGCATTTTTTGCTTGAGATTTAGTTGGTTTGTTTACCAATTTGTAGTAGCAAGTTTTATTTGCTTGTATTATTAGAAGCATTTTATATGCATGTATTTGGTTGTAGCAATTTTTAAATTGCTTGTAAGTTTGGAACTTGGTTTGGTTTTCTGGAATAGAAACCAAAGTGTTTAGCCTTGGCTAAAGAATAGTTCTTATTTGTTCAGAAATGACAACTAAGACGGATTTGGTTTCAAACCTTTGGGGTTTGAGGAAGTATCTGGGTTTAATCATTTTATTCCCAAAGTGTTGGAAAACTAAGTTTGGAGAAAATCTTTGATTATAATCGGATTATTTCCAAAGTGTTTTGGTTTATAATCTGATTATTTCCAAAGTATTGTGGTTTTGAGAAAGGAAACCAAATTGTAGCATTAGCTAAAATATCTCTGATTTTTATTTAGAAATCATGGGCTCAGTTCCGGGAGTACCGGTTAACTTTTATGAGTGGTGTAATTCTGGTAGCAAATTTTATTTGCTCGGGAATTGGTTTGTTATAACCTGGTTTATCCCCTGGAAATCTTAATTTTAAAATTGTTTCCCATGGACTAGGAGTCAACATGCTCTTGGATGTTTTGTCAAAAGGTTAACTGGGTTTTAAGTGGGACCGATGTGACCCCTCCAGTCTTCTTGGGAACATTCCTGACCATGTTCGATTTTAGGTTAAATTGTGAGACTAGTTTTGAATTAAATTTCCGTCTGAGGGATTTTCTAAGGGTTAAGTTTAATTTCTGGAATCACAGAAGTGAAATTCTGTTGTGATGTTTCAGAAATGGCTTCAAAATGTGACTAACAGAAATGTTGTTCCACCTGATAACCTTAGCCTCGCGAGATTCTTAAAGGAAGATCTTGAGAGATCAAGTATGATTAAAGGAAATCATAAGATTGCATTAACATATCTCTGAATTGATCAGAGGCAATTAGTATGGTATCCTTGTGTTATTTATAGCATTTATGATTGCTATGTGACTTTGTTTGAAAGCAAATATGACAACCTGGTATAGTGGGTGAATATTTTTTGGAGTTTTAAATTCCAAATATATTCTTAAATTGGTGGCTTCTAGTGAGTACAAGATCACTGATCACAAAAATAGAAAACTGGTGGTTTCTAGGAGGTGTTAGACCACTGGCTACACAGTTATGAGATTGTGGTTCCTAGTAGTGAACAGATTATTGATCACATGTCAAGACATCATGGTTCCTAGTAGTGGAGAGGCTACTGGTCACATGTCAAGACATGATGATTCCTAGTAATTTGATCCTATGTTAGAACGTTGTGATTCCTAGTAGTAAAGTGACTACTGATCACAGGTTAAGACATTGTGATTCCTAGTAGTAGAAAGTCTACTGACCATATGCTGAGAAGTTAGTGATTCCTAGTGATAAGACTACAGGCCATGTTATGAAGTTCCATATAGTAGACTATTGAACACTGGATTTGTGTTTCCTAATAGTAAGACTATTGGCTTCAGAGTGATAGGTTGGACCAAATATATTTGGGTGCCTAATTCGGTTGATGACATTCTGGGAATATATTTACTGTGATATGATTTTGAGAGTTTCATAATCATTGTGACACAAGGATTTGTTTAAGACTTTGTATAAATTCTACAAAGAAGACTTAATTATCCGACTCCGAATTGAGGAGGATAATAGAAAGAAATGAGGGAGTACCTCTTCAGTGAATGCCAATGTCATTGAGCATGGAAAATTTTCTGGAATGAGGGAGAAGCCCCCCTTGAACGAAGTCCTGTATGTTCCGGACTTGCGCATGGTTTTTGAGTCCGACAAGGTCGTTCTGACGAAACACAAGTGTGAAACTTGTGTTGAAGCGAAGTGGACAAGATCCCGTATGAGTTATGGAAAGGCGTTAAGCCTTCTTATAAATTCTTACAAATGTGGGGATGTCATGCAAAAGGTGAGAATACCTAAACCCAAGAGGGTTAGGATAACCCTAAAAATCCGTTGACTGTGTATTCAACGGTTGTGCACAATATAGCAGTACATATCGATTTCTTATGGTTCAATCTGCTATTCCAGATATACACAAGAAAACTATCATGGAATCAAGAAATGCATCTTTCTTTGAAAATGTATTTCCGTGTCGTCTCCAAGAAGGGATTCAGAGTTCCATGAAAGAGGTTGAAGGTGACAATGATTACATAGCTAATCAAACACATGATCACTTGCGTGATCAAGTTGATGATCAAGCTGAAGATGTAGATGAGCTAAGAAAGAGTAAGAGGGCAAGGACTACAAAGTCTTTTGGCCCAGACTTCTTAACTTATATGTTAGAGGGAGAACCTCAAACTTTTCCCGAAGCTATGACTTCTCCTGAGAGTCCTTGATGGAAAGAAGCGATCAAAAGTAAGATTGACTCCATCTTACAAAATCACACTTGGGTGTTGGTAGATTTACCTCCAGGTTGTAAGCCTTTAGGCTGAAAATGGATTTTTAAAAGAAAGATGAAGGCCGATGGGTCAATTGACAAGTATAAGGCGAGGCTCGTTATCAAAGGGTACAGGCAAGGAAAAGGCCTGGATTACTTTGATACGTACTCACCTGTTACTAGGATAACATCCATTCACATAGTGATTGCGTTAGCAGCTTTGCGCAATCTGGAGATACATCAGATGGATGTAAAGACAACTTTCTTAAATGGAGATTTGAATGAAGAAATCTACATGGAGCAACCCGACGGGTTTTCAACTCCAAGACAAAGTAAGAAAGTCTGTAAGCTTGTCAAATCTTTGTATGGTTTGAAGCAAGCGCCTAAACAATGGCATGAGAAATTTGACAACGTAATGTTGTCAAGTGGGTTTAGAATCAACGAATGTGACATGTGTGTTTATGTCAAAGACACTGACAGAGGTTATGTCATTGTATAGTGATCCCGGTTTTCCCTTTCGGTATTTGTTGTATTCCGGACGTTGGTTCCATGGAGTTGGTGGTTGTATACCTTGTTGTCATCCTCTAATTCCTTATGTTTGAGTTTTAGGATGTGTTGGTCTTGTTTTGAGCAAGTAGGTTGAGCCTTGGTCTAAAATCTTGTTGCCAGGTTTTTGGTCATTCCGCTCGAGCGGGTCGTCTAGCGCTCGAGCGGAGATTGCACACTCCCAGTATTTTCGTGGTCTGCAAAACTTCTGCAGGTGTGATTTCTACGCTCGAGCGGATTTCCTGCGCTCGAGCGGGCTTGTTGGAGCTCGAGCGGGTAGTACATTTTTGGTGTAAATTCTGGGAGGGGGAAATCTACGCTTGAGCGGACTGGTTTTTCACGCTCGAGCGGATGTACTTTATTCTTGTGTCTTCGCGCTCAAGTGTTCCTTAATGCGCTCGAGCGGAGATAGTTTTTTGTTCTTGACGCTCGAGCGTTGTGTTTTCCGCTCGAGCAGGAATGTCGTATAACAGAGACCAGCTGGGCATTTTTTAATCATTTTCTACACTTCCTCTCTCTCTCTCTTACTTTCCCAAAAACGTTTTTGAGAGCCTCTCTCTCTAGAAACTCCCTTCTCTCTAGGGTTTGATCTAGTTAGAGTGTTTCCCGTCCCTTTGGCCTTTGTAAAAGTTGTGTTGATCGTCGAGGGCTTCGTTTTGATCCGTGGATCTTGGAGTTTGGAGCATTTTGATTTTTCTTCATCTTTTTCCTTGGGCTCCGAAATTTGAGGTAGGGATTCCTACTCACTCTTATGGGTTGTAACCTAGATTATTGAGCATTTGGTTAAATGGTATGATTTTGGGATCTAGGGTTTCGAAGTGTGTAATGGGGGTTTTGTCATTTTGGCTCTTAAATATGTATTTTGGGCTTCAAAATGGTGTTATTATTGTTGGTTGTTGATTTATGGACCATGGGGTTCTTGTTGGAAATAGGGGTAGAAAACCCTAAGTTGTAGTATAAATTAATTGATATAATTAATTTGGGAAAAATGTTGTTGTTTGGAATTGAGATGGAAATAATGAAATTGGCTCATTATATTGTAAAATGGTGGAGTTGGATTTATTAATCGCTCACTTTTGAAAACATTGATATTTTATCTGTTAGAGCTTTTATTATCTGTTTAGAAATAATTGCTTGGGCTATCGGTGGAGGGTAGTTTTGATTATTGTAGACAATGCATGATGATTAGGCAAACTAAAACTAATCAATTGGATATGTTATAGAGTATGACGGTTGATAGAATACATTAACGTTATGTATTGATTGATTGTGTATATGACCTATGTGTATATACGTTGTGTGTATGGGAGGAGATAGGAGATGTACTCCACGGTTCAGGGGAAGATAGGGGATGGACCTCTAAATCGGATGTTGTTTGGGAGGAGATAGGGGATGGACTCCACTGATACAGCTCATATGCTTGTCAGTTAAAGTATTGATATAGCTCATATGCTTATCTATGGAAGTGTTGATATAGCTCATATGCTTATCTTTGGAAGTGTTGATATAGCTAATATGCTTATCTGTTGAAATGTGGATACAGCTTGTATGCTTATCTGTTGAGATGTTGATACAACTAGTATGTTTATCTATTGTAAAACGGGAAACGTTTAATATGAGTCACTGTCTCATATAAGTGGTTGGCCAGGTTTTGAGTCGTTGATGTGAATTGAGAAAATGATGAGAAACGAAAAATGAAATGAAATATGAACATTGTGGTCATGTAATTGAAATGGGTTATGAAATTGATTTATGGTAATCGAACATTTATCAGTTGCCAATGTCTTAGTTATTGCTCATATTATGTTTAGCATTTCTCTACTGGGCGTTGGCTCACCCTATATGGGACATTATTTTCAGGTACAGGTAGCATGCCACCTCCAAGGACATAGCTTGGATGATGATGAGAGTTGAGGACTCTATTTGTTTATTTTGTTTGTATTACATGTATATCAAGCCGAGGGCTTATTTTGTATAGAGTTAGTACTCTTCCTTTGTGTAACCAAGTGTTGACTTGGAAAGCTGTAAGCCCGTAGGGCATATGCTTTTGTTGTTAACATGTAATACTGTTGTAAGAACTACTCTGATGAATGGAAATGGTTGATTTATTTTATAGAAATGCATGTCTAAAGTAATGGGTTTTATGTAATATTTTGAGGGCGTTACAACTTGGTATCAGAGCGTACCGGGTTCAAATACTTTGGTTGCGTGGGAAGTGATTAGTATCACAATGGGTTTGTCTCGCTTGTTAAAGACTCATATGTAATGTTATATGCTTATGTGATAACATGCTTATGTGACTACTTGGGTATGGGATTTGATTTCTAGGATATTGATTGGATCCTTGGGTTTCTGTGAGTCTTGTTGGAAAAGTACTTGATCAATGCTATTTCTAACCGGAACTCTAGTAACGCCTCGGGACTATCATTATCCAGGAATGAAATTCGTAAGTGCTTATGTGTTTATGTGCTTACGTGGAGTGAATTACAGTTGTCCATGCATTAGGACGCGAGTGTTTAGTTTCGGCACATTTATGAATGTGCTAACGTCTTCGTTACCTTTAATAGGATGTCAGGACGTGGACGAGGTGGTAGGCGTGGTAGGCCTGCGAGGCAGGAAGTACCTTTACCGGATGACGTTCCGGCAGTGCAGGAGGGAGTTGGTCAGGCCAATGTGGCCGAGCCAGTGGGTCAGTAGGCTATGAGTGCCTTGGCCCGAGAGATAGTAGGAGCTTTGGGTATTCTCAGAGCTGAGAATCAGGTTGCTGAGGCAGGACCTTCTTTCTTGAAGAGGGAGTTTTTCCGGTCTAACCCGGACGAATTTGTTGGGGATCCGAAGGAGCCCCTTAAGGCTGACGAGTGGTTGGAACAGATGAACAAAGACGTTCGAGATGCTTGGCATTGAGGACGGAGCTTTAAAGGTGACCTTAGCATCCTTCCAACTGAAGGGAGATGCGAGTCAGTGGTGGAAGTACGAGAAGGGCCGTGTTGGTGGTGCATGGGAGGCGTTTGTGAATGCTTTCCAGGAGAAATTCTTATCTTCAGCTGCTAGGGAGAAGCTGAGGGAACAGTTTTGCCAGCTTAAACAGCAGGGTTTGTCAGTGGCCGAGTTTGAGGCTACTTTTACCAGTCTGTCCAGGTTCGCACCTGAACTTGTGGCGTCCGAGGAACGCCGTTGCTTTGAGTTTGAACGGAAGTTGAGGCGTGGACTCAAGTTGAGGGTTGAAGGGTCGTTTATCCGGGAGTATAGACGTTTGGTGGAGGCTGCAGCTCATATGGAGCTTATGATGCAGGAGGAGGATGATGAAAAGCATAAAGGCTCCAAGAAGAGCCAAGATGGCCAAGGTGATGGCAGGAGACAGAGGGGTTTTAACCCTCAGCAGTCTCAAGGTGGTTTGGCTAGATCGACCTTTCCAGTGCCAAGTGCAGGCTCCGGGAGAGGTAGTCAGGGAGGTTTGACTTGCTATACATGTGGCCAGTTGGGTCACAAGTCCACGGTTTGCCCGCAGAAGGGAGAGGGTCAGCGAGCTGCTTCTTCTTTAGCTAGACCTCAGGGCCAGAGTCAGGGCAGGGGCCAACCTTTGTCTTGTTATCAGTGTGGTCAGCCTGGGCACCTGAAGAGGTTTTGCCCACAGTTGAGTGCCACTTCGGGAGCGTCTGGTTCTAGGCAGACGCAGAGTTATCAGCTAGTTCAGTCTGTGCAGGCCTCGAGGGCCAATCCAGGAGCTTCGTCATCCCAGTCTGTGCAGCAGTCTTATGCTTCTAGGGGTGAGCAGGTGGATCAGGGGCCTACAGGGCGCGTGTATGCTGTTACCGCGCAGGACCTAGTACTGGCTCCATCAGTAGTGAGAGGTACCTTTCTGTTTTGCAACTCAGTTTCTAGTTTGTTGATTGATACGGGTGCGTCTCATTCTTTTGTATCTGCTGCATTTGCATCTGTGTTGGAGTTGGAGTTGGCACTATTAGAATCTCCTATTTGTGTAATATCACCTGTTGGGGGTGAATTGATTTTGAAATACGGATGTAGAGGTTGTGATATAGAGGTCGCCGACCATAGGCTTCCTTTTCCCTTTGTTGTTATGCCTATGAAGGGTTTTGATGTTATTTTGGGTATGGACTGGCTATCGTCATACCGGGCTGTTATTGATTGCTACCGCCAGAGGGTCACAGTTTGTACCTTGAGCGGGAAGTGTTTCCATTTCTTGGGGGATCGGGTTGGTAGTGTATTGCCACCGGTGTATGATCCGCGAGGGCAGAATGAGCTTAGGGGTCTACTTGCTAGCATCATGAGTGGTGAGTGTGATGAGGCCCAAATTGTATTGCCGAGGGTGGTTTGTGAGTATTCGGATGTTTTTCCTGAGGATCTCGTTAGTTTGCCACCTCACCGAGAGATAGAGTTCTCTATTGATTTAGTGCCCGGCACGGCGCCGATTTCTATGGCACCTTATCGTTTTGCCCCAGCCGAGTTGAGTGAGTTGAAGATTCAGCTCCAGGAATTGCTAGATAAGGGATTTGTTCGCCCTAGTGTTTCACCGTGGGGAGCACCGGCCCTCTTTGCTAAAAAGAAAGATGGCGCCTTGAGATTGTGTATCGACTACCGAAAGTTGAATCGGGCTACGGTTAAGAATAAGTACCCTATGGTCCTGTTTGGTAGAGCTGTGAGAAAGTGCTTTAGCTTATGCCTCAACAGCTTATAGCTTATAACTTTCAGCTTAAGCTGATTTCCAGCTTATTCTTAACGCATCTCCTGCCCCACTCAAAGAATAAGCTGATTCTGACTTCAAAAAAACTATAAGCTATAAGCTATAAGCTAAACCAAACACATCAAAATAGCTTAAGCTGAAGCTGATGAAGTTGAAATAATGTAATTAGCTCTGCCAAACAGGCACTTGCCCCGTATAGATGATTGTTGACCAGTTGAAGGGTTCCGTTGTTTCTCTAAGATAGACTTGAGATCGGGTTACCACAGTTGAGGGTCAGAGAGGAGGATATTCCGAAGACGGCATTCTGTACGCGGTATGGCCATTATGAGTTTCTGGTGATGCCATTTGGGCTTACCAATGCACCGGCAGTCTTTATGGACTTGATGAACCAGATCTTCCGGGAATTCTTAGATTGATTTGTGGTCGTTTTCGTGGACGACATTCTTATCTATTCGCCTTCTGAGGAGGAACATGAGGAACACTTGAGAGTGGTGCTTGAATTGCTTAGAGCCCATAGGCTGTATGCCAAGTTTGGGAAATGTGAGTTCTGGCTAGGAGAGGTCAAATTCTTAGGCCACGTGGTATCCGGGGAAGGGGTGTCTGTTGATACATCCAAGGTAGAGGCAGTGCAAGATTGGGCACAGCCTAAGAGTGTTTTTGAGATCCGCAGTTTTCTGGGATTAGCTGGGTATTACTGCCGGTATGTGAAGGATTTCTCCAGGCTAGCTTCGCCGTTGACTAGGTTGACGCGGAAAGGGGTCAAGTTTGTATGGAGTGAGACTTGTGAAAAGTCGTTTCAGGAGTTGAAAGTTAGATTGACCACCGCTCCGGTGTTGATTATTCCGGAGAGAGGGTTGGGTTATGCGGTCTATTGTGATGCCTCACGAGAGGGTTTGGGTTGTGTGTTGATGTAAGAAGGGAAAGTGGTAGCTTATGGCTCACGTCAGTTGAAAATACACGAGAGGAATTACCCTACACATGACCTAGAACTAGCAGCAGTGATCTTTGCCTTGAAAATCTGGAGGCACTACCTATATGGTGAGAAGTTCGAGGTGTTCTCGGACCACAAGAGTTTGAAGTATCTGTTTACACAGAGGGACCTAAATTTGAGGCAGAGAAGGTGGATGGAATTCATTGAGGACTATGATTTCGAGTTGCACTATCACCCGGGAAAGGCCAATGTTGTAGCCGATGCCCTTAGTAGGAAATCCATTAGTGATGTAGCTTGTATAGCCATCCGGGAATGGGAGATGTTGGGGGCACTTGGCGAATTTGATTTGCTACTGGGCGAATCCGTTGAGGCTGCGGCTTTGTTCTCTGTGGTTGCACAGCCTACACTTGTGATTCGAGTGTTAGAGGCACAGAGAGGTGACCTTGAGGTAGAATCCCTCCAAGAGAAGATCTCCAATGGGAAGGTTGAGAAGGGTTCGACGGTGTATCCCGACCAGAGTGTGAGATACCGAGACCGTTTGTTTGTGCCGGAGTCTTGCCGAGAGGAAGTACTCCGAGGGTTTCACCATTCACGCCTTGCGGTCCATCCAGGAGGCACTAAAATGTACCGTGATTTGGGTCGCCAGTTCTGGTGGCGGGGTATGAAGAGAGATGTGGCAGTGTTCGTGTCTAAGTGCCTTACTTGTCAGCAAGTGAAGGCCGAGCATAAGAGGCCAGCGGGTTTGCTGCAACCCTTGCCTATTGCCGAGTGGAAGTGGGAGCATGTCACTATGGACTTCGTTGTAGGTCTTCCGAGGACTCAGCGGGGTAGTGATGCGATTTGGGTGGTTGTAGACCGGTTGACTAAGTCGGCGCACTTTATCCCTATGCGCGTGAGAGATTCGGTAGATCATCTTGCCGACTTATATTTTCGGGACATAGTGAGGTTGCACGGGGTCCTAGTGACGATCGTCTCAGATAGAGATCCTCGTTTTACTGCTAGGTTGTGGCAGAGTTTGCAGAGTGCCTTGGGCACTAGGTTGACCTTTAGTACGGCTTACCATCCTCAGACTGACGGGCAATCCGAACGTACTATTTAGATCCTTGAGGATATGCTTCGGGGTTGTATTATTGACTTTAGTGGGACGTGGGAGAGGCACTTGCCCTTGGTGGAGTTTGCCTACAACAACAGTTTTCAATCTAGCATCGGTATGGCACCATTTGAGGCCTTGTATGGCCGACCGTGTAGATCTCTAGTGTGTTGGGCCGAGGTGGGTGATGCACCATTGTTGGGTCCGGAGTTGGTTAGGGAGACGACGGAAAAAGTTGAGCTTATCCGTAGGAGGCTTGTTACAGCCCAGAGTCGCCAAAAGAGTTATGCCGACCGTAGGAGGAGACCTTTGGCGTTTGAGGTAGGTGATCATGTCTTTTTGAAGATATCACCTAGGCGAGGTTTGATGAGGTTTGGGAAGAGTGGGAAGTTATCCCCTCGGTTTATTGGTCCCTTTGAGATTCTTGAGAGAATTGGGGAGGTTGCTTATCGTTTGGCTTTGCCACCGCAGTTGTCCGGGGTACATGACGTGTTTCACGTTAGCATGCTTCGGAAATACGAGCCGGATCCGTCCCATGTGTTGGATTGGACCGATTTGGAGGTAGATGAGGATGCCTCGTATGAGGAGAGGCCGGTTCGAGTCTTGGATAGGCGGGATCAAGTTTTGCGAGGCAAGACCATTCCCTTGGTAAAGGTTTTGTGGAAACATCACGGAGTGAAGGAAGCCACTTGAGAACGTGAGTTGGAAGTCCGTGAGAAGTATCCGGACATGTTTGTTGATGTGTAATCATGTAATGAAATTTTGTAATAATATTGAACTTTAAGAACATTATATGTGTCTTAAGTTGTAAAACATTGTAAATGTTTTGGTAATTGGAAGTTATGTTAACATTGTGTATGTTAAATATATTGTGGAAATGCAAGTATGATATTAATATCGCATGTATTATGGAGTTGTGGAAAATGAGTTGAAATTGGTAAATTTCAAAAGAATGCATGTTGATAATGCAGGTTGTTGTGTATTATGTGAAATGCCTCTTGAAAAGAGATGAGATTGATCGGTAATGGGTCGGATGGTTTAAATATTATGTTGTAATATTGTTGGTGGTGGAGAAAACCTGTTTTTGAAAAACTTGTTTTTAATTTCGGGGACGAAATTCTTTAAGGGGGGGAGGTTATAGTGATCCCGGTTTTCCCTTTCGGTATTTGTTGTATTCCGGACGTTAGTTCCGTGGAGTTGGTGGTTGTATACCTTGTTGTCATCCTTTAATTCCTTATGTTTGAGTTTTAGGATGTGTTGGTTTTGTTTCGAACAAGTGGGTTGAGCCTTGGTCTAAAATCTTGTTGCCAGGTTTTTGGTCGTTCCGCTCGAGCGGGTTGTCTAGCGCTCGAGCAGAGATTGCACACTCCCAGTATTTTCGTGGTCTGTAAAACTTCTGCAGGTGTGATTTCTACGCTCGAGCGGATTTCCTGCGCTCGAGCGGGTCGCGCTCGAGCAGGCTTGTTGGAGCTCGAGCGGGTAGTACATTTTTGGTGTAAGTTCTGGGAGGGGGAAATCTACGCTCGAGCGGACTGGTTTTTCGCGCTCGAGCGGATGTACTTTATTCTTGTGTCTTGGCGCTCGAGCGTTCCTTAATGCACTCGAGCGGACATAGTTTTTTGTTCTTGACGCTCGAGCGTTGTGTTTTCCGCTCGAGCGGGAATGTCGTATAACAGAGACCAGCTGGGCATTTTTGAATCATTTTCTACACTTCCTCTCTCTCTCTTACTTTCCCAAAAACGTTTTTGAGAGCCTCTCTCTCTAGAAACTCCCTTCTCTCTAGGGTTTGATCTAGTTAGAGTGTTTCCCATCCCTTTGGCCTTTGTAAAAGTTGTGTTGATCGTCGAGGGCTTCGTTTTGATCCGTGGATCTTGGAGTTTGGAGCATTTTGATTTTTCTTCATCTTTTCCTTGGGCTCGAAATTTGAGGTAGGGATTCCTACTCACTCTTATGGGTGTAACCTAGATTATTGAGCATTTGGTTAAATGGTTTGATTTTGGGATCTAGGGTTTCGAAATGTGTAATGGGGGTTTTGTCATTTTGGCTCTTAAATATGTATTTTGGGCTTCAAAATGGTGTTATTGTTGTTGGTTGTTGATTTATGGACCATGGGGTTCTTGTTGGAAATAGGGGTAGAAAACCCTAAGTTGTAGTATAAATTAATTGATATAATTAATTTGGGAAAAATGTTGTTGTTTGGAATTGAGATGGAAATAATGAAATTGGCTCATTATATTGTAAAATGGTGGAGTTGGATTTATTAATCGCTCACTTTTGAAAACATTGATATTTTATCTGTTAGAGCTTTTATTATCTGTTTAGAAATAATTGCTTGGGCTACCGGTGGAGGGTAGTTTTGATTGTTGTAGACAATGCATGATGATTAGGCAAACTAAAACTAATCAATTGGATATGTTATAGAGTATGACGGTTGATAGAATACATTAACGTTATGTATTGATTGATTGTGTATATGACCTATGTGTATATACGTTGTGTGTATGGGAGGAGATGGGGGATGTACTCCACGGTTCAGGGGAAGATAGGGGATGGACCTCTAAATCGGATGTTGTTTGGGAGGAGATAGAGGATGGACTCCACTGATACAGCTCATATGCTTGTCAGTTAAAGTATTGATATAGCTCATATGCTTATCTATGGAAGTGTTGATATAGCTCATATGCTTATCTTTGGAAGTGTTGATATAGCTAATATGCTTATCTGTTGAAATGTGGATATAGCTTGTATGCTTATCTGTTGAGATGTTGATACAACTAGTATGTTTATCTATTGTAAAACGGGAAACGTTTAATATGAGTCACTGTCTCATATAAGTGGTTGGCCAGGTTCTGAGCCGTTGATGTGAGTTGAGAAAATGATGAGAAACGAAAAATGAAATGAAATATGAACATTGTGGTCATGTAATTGAAATGGGTTATGAAATTGATTTATGGCAATCGAACATTTATCAGTTGCCAATGTTTTAGTTATTGCTCATATTGTGTTTAGCATTTCTCTACTGGGCGTTGGCTCACCCTATATGGGACATTATTTTCAGGTACAGGTAGCATGCCACCTCCAAGGACATAGCTTGGATGATGATGAGAGTTGAGGACTCTTTTTGTTTATTTTGTTTGTATTACATATATATCAAGCCGATGGCTTTTTTTGTATAGAGTTAGTACTCTTCCTTTGTGTAACTAAGTGTTGACTTGGAAAGCTGTAAGCCCGTAGGGCATTTGCTTTTGTTGTTAACATGTAATACTGTTGTAAGAACTACTCTGATGAATGGAAATGGTTGATTTATTTTATAGAAATGCATGTCTAAAGTGATGGGTTTTATGTAATATTTTGAGGGCGTTACACATTGTGTGTCTATATGTTGATGATATGCTCATTATAGGTAGTAACGATGAAATGATCAAAACTACCAAGAAGTTGTTAAATTCTAAGTTTGACATGAAAGATATGGGCCTTGCAGATGTTATTCTAGGTATTAAGATTACCAGAACATCTAGTGGAATTGTACTTTCTCAGTCTCACTATGTTGAGAAGATACTTGAGAAATTTGATAAATCAGATACAAGTAGACGTTAGTCTGCACTTGACCAAGAATAATGATGAGAGTGTCTCTCAGCTAGAATATTCTAGGGTCATTGGCAGTTTGATGTATCTGATGAGCTGTACAAGGCTGGATATAGCCTACTCTGTTAGCAAGCTTAGTAGATACACGAATAATCCGAATGTTACTCATTGGAGGGGCATTATGCGGGTGTTAGGTTATCTACGCTACACCCGGGATTATGGGCTGCATTATACCAGATACCCAGCGGTACTAGAGAGGCTATAGTGACGCGAATTGGATATCAGATATAAAAGACTCAAAGTCCACTAGTGGATTTGTGTTCACCCTTGGAGGGGCAGCCGTGTCTTGGAAATCTTCCAAGCAAACGTGTATATCGAGATCAACGATGGAATCTGAATTTATTGCGCTGGATAAAGCAACTGAAAAGACTGAATGGCTTCGCCAATTCGTTGAAGATATTCCACGTTGGCCGAAACCTGTGCTTACCATCTGTATTGATTGTGATAGCCAATCGGTGATTGGACGGGCACAGAGTTATATATATAATGGAAAGTCTAGACGTATTCGTCATAGACATAATTCCATACGGCAACTACTCTCGAATGGAGTTGTCTCTATAGACTATGTAAAGTCTAAAGACAACATTGCGGTTCCGCTAACCAAAGTGTTAACTCGAGAGTTAGTAGAAACGTCGTCAAGAGGAATGGGGTTGAGGCCTTTGGAAGTTACCGGAATGGAAACCCAACCTAGTTGACTGGAGATCCCAAGATCTAGGTTCAATGGGACAACCTAATTGCATGTAACGGTGGTATGTCACTAAGGAGGTTAAACCTCCAGCCATTCCTTCTATCAGTGATACCTGCAAGTGTAGAGGTTAAGCTGAGCTTTTAATGACTCTAGTGTGTTAAGCTGTTGAGCTGAGTATAGCAGGATACTAAAGTAGAGTCACCTATGTGAGTATGAAGTGGGGCCACTTCTAGAAGAATTAGGCAGGCCAAGATTCTTTGAAACCACTTGCTGAACCAGGCTAGTGCCCAGGGCCATACAGGGCACACCAGTGAGAACAGAATGGTGGTAGGAGTAATTCCCGTGTGAGATCTATTGTCTCAGTTTACATAAACGGCAGAGCAGTTCAAGATGTCATATTCACTGATCAGCCAGTAAACTTGATAGGTTTTCACTGGGAGAAGTTCAAAGCCAAAAGCTACATTCTCTGATGTCGGGGTTAGTCCGTTGAACTCTCTTCGAGTCATTATTGTTGAACGGTGTCCGTTTGTTTGAGTCATTCGGTCAATTTTTATTTATGTGGGGGATTGTTGGAAAAAATAGTTTTTTGGTGACTTTAATTAAATATTAAAGTGGGTCCCAACCATCTATTGTGTTGGGTCCAAGTGGGTCTAGATACTTTGCAATGAGATCTTTACACCACAAATAGAATGGCCAAAAACCATTGAGAATTGAATGAGAAATTGCCCCATAAATTAGCTTCATGAAAGAGTTAATGGGGTTTGTAACTTCTGCCTTTATTGCAGAGTTTAATAGTGCATTAATGGGGTTTGTAACTCCTGCCTTTATTGCAGAGGTTAATGGTGCATTAGTGACCAGCCATAAAGGTTGGAGGCTTCTCCTCTCTCCCCTATACATGTATAAATTGAGACCCTCCTGTCAAAACACAGAAATTTTTGCTTCCTTTTTACAAGTCAGTTTGCTAGAAAGTTCCTACAGTGAGAGAGTACAATCATGGTTTTGTTCACTAAGCTAGACAGAAAGTGCTTCTGCCGTAGCTGGTTTTTGACCGTTGTATCCTGGGAGACAGACGCCGGAATTTCTTAAGCACTCGACCCGTGAGGCAGCGAAATCTGTTTTAAGGAAACTGCTACCGTGCAGGCTTCGGTTTGCTTCCTACTACTAGTTTTATTTTGTATGAATTTCTGTAAATTTTAGTATGTTCTTATTCTGAAATTCAAAGTGGTTGTTCAATATGAATCTATTTATTTGATTTAAGTACACAATTTCCACAATAATACGGTACATTCAAATGCCATCATTGATTATTTTATGTTTCATCTGTCTTAATTACATAATATATTATTAAAAAATGAGATTTTTTTATCAATTTTTTAGTGATCTTGTTGCTGACTATGTTTCTTCTTTATTAAATATTTTTAAAAAAGATATACACTCTTGTGTTCTACTCGATTACACCAACTAAAAAATAAAATAAAAAGAGAGTCAAAATTTTGGAAAAAAGTCCACACAAAAAAACTACTAAAAAAAGCAGGGGAAGAAAAAAATGTGACTTTTGTAAGTGGGATCCAAAACTTACCCCCAACCTTTTCAGAATTCGATGCCAATAGTAATCGTTCATTATTTTAAATAGTTTGGAGGACTTCCATTTACACCATAGATGCACACCCAACATCTTTTCTTAACTCCCATTCTTTGAATCTTACGATCTAAGGTTCTTCAAACGACTAGTGTCATTGAACTTAAGTTCGTTTTCTTTCTTTTTTTAAAGAAATGTAAATGAGTGACCATTTAATTATTTTCTAGAGAAAATCAGTGTCCTTAATTGTGCATGGTGGTCTTCCATAAAATTAATGCATGCTGTGAGTTTTCTTTACAATTTTTTAGGCATTATATTTGATTTTTTTTACTACAGACATTATTTGACCTTTAATAAATGCCTAATAGACCGTTTGTAAGATCCTAAATAATATAATATGACATCTAATTCATTATTCTAATAAAAAAAAAAGGCAGGCTTTCCTCTAGTTTGATACTGTTGGACCCATGAGGGCCCATCACGGGTCTCATTTCGATAATCCAAACTGTTTAATGTGTAAAACTCGTCGGTACTATCTGTAAAAAATCACATTGATCGGATATCGATAGGTATCTCATCGGATCAGATTTCTGTCAACCATTTATTTTTTCACCGTACATTTTTTTTTATACAAAACTGATTTGATCATATAACTATTGATATCCAATGAACGTGATTTTTTGCAGATATATACTAATCGACAAGTTCTACATATTGAACGGTTTAGATTATTGAAATAGGTCCCGTAATAAGTCCCCACGAGCCCAACAGTATCTTTCAATCCTGGAGGAAAGCCAACTCCTAAAAAAAAAATCTAAAGTATGAAATTTTGATATTCATTTTAGGGCAAAATTACACTGACATGAGTCGGTGAAAAACTATTTACAAACAAATAAAAAAATATTATAAATATTAATAATTAATGTTATAAACTTTTTTTTATTAATTTATAATTTTTTTCATCTAACACCACTGTTAGGTAATTCTCCCTTTACTTACCCAAAAAAAAAAAAGTGGTAATTCTCCCTGTTTGATTATGTACGATGGGAAAAGTTTCTCAAAATCACCTAAATGAATACATTGTTATTCTTTCTTTATGACTATTATTATTGTTTATTAAACTTTACAAACAAATAAAAAATATTATAAATATTAATAATTAATGTTATAAACTTTTTCTCATTAATTTATAATTTTTTTTATCTACCCAATTGTTAAGTGATTCCCCCTTCATTTTACTTACCTATTAAAAAGTGTTTAATTATGGTAAGGAAAGGTTTCTCAAAACCACCTAAATGAATTGATTATGAGAGAGTTTGGGAGGTGGTTATGTGAATTGATTTTTTAATTATTTATAAAAAATTATGTAAAAAGTAAAGAAGGTGATATGATTGTGTGCTATAATTAAAAGGCCACCAGCTCAAACGGGCCTTCAGTGTTGTATGTGAGGTATTTGTAAACTTTAAATTATTTGTATGTTTTGAATTATTGAAGTTGAAATGGTTTATATTGATTTCATTCTGGTATCACTTATAAATTAATTTATTACTTTAAAAAAAAGTTGATTGATGGTAAATTTTAAATTCTTTAGATGTTTTGAATTATTGAAGCTAGCAAAGTTTGATAATGGCTGGTAGCTCGAAAGTAAAGGGTCGAATAGGTCGAAAATATTCTCTTACCGGTAAGAGAATACAAAAAAAGCCTAAAACGACGTCGTTTTGGGATTTCGAGCCATTCGACCCTCTGATATTTCGAGCTACCAATCGGAGTTGAGCAAAGTTTATACTGGCCTCATTTAGTATCACTTATAAATTAATTAATTAAATTTATTTTTTTTTAAAAAGTTGACTTAGGGTGTTTACTTATTTATAAATTGTAGCTTCTTTGGTTTATTTGAAAATCTTAAATATATATGGACAAAAAAATCCCATTTCGTTTGAGTTAATTGTAACTTTTGTTATGGTTATTTGTATAACAAAAAAAGTTATGGGACAACTTATTTAGCGAGATAGATTCAATTTCTTTTCACAAATTATAAAAGTTGATCAAAGAAATTCGTAACTTTTTTAAGTATTTTAAGTTAATAATCACTACAAGAAAAATGGGATTTAACGGCGTTAATTTAACGGCATTTTTTTAAACGTCACTTTTTCTAATATTTAGCGACGTTTTATAAACGTCGCGTTTTGATTTAATTAAAACGGTACCGTTTACCAATACAAGTCGTTTTTAAACGCCTTCAAATGTCTCACCATGTTATCCCACTCCCACTCTCTCTCTCACAGCTCTGTGAGAATTAGAACCTCTCTCTTTCTTCAAACCTTCATTATCGATCCCTCAAATCTCTCATTCACTCGCTCACTCTCTCTTTCTCTCTAAAACCCTTCGGTCTCAGATATTACGATTCAACCTTCTTCAGCTGGTGATTTCGATTTCGAAGTTCTCTGTCACGATTTCAAAGCTCCACTGCCACCACCATCTGCATCGTCTACAGAGGTGAGCGCCACCGTCTACAATCTCAGTTTCGTATCCTCTCTCTCTGTCTCTCTCTCTCTCTCTCTCTCAAGCTCTTCCTTTCGTTGATTCTTCTCCTAGGGTTTGGATCAACTCTTTTCTTGCTTGACTATGTTGTGAGATCTGAGTTCGAACAGTGAAGGAAGCCCTAGATTGTTGTGTTTTGGGGGTTCTTCTTGTTCCTTGATGGCAATATCGTCTATACCGCTACATCTAAACCTAGCTACAGTTATTGAGACTAGATCATCTCTTTTTCCCCCTCAAGAAGGTAAGATTTGAAGTTTGAAGCACCAATGTATGTTATCGAAATTTCTTATTCAATAACATATGTTTCAGATCTGAGATTTCTCATTCAAAAATATGTTTGAGATTTGAAATTTCTTTTTCAAAAACATATGTTTCAGATCTGAGATTTCTCATTCAAAAATATATGTTTAAGATTCGAAATTTCTCATTCAAAAATATTTGTTTGAGATTTGATAATGCTTCCTTTAGGAACTTGTCGTGGTCAGTTTTGGTTTCATTTTCCTCTTGGTAAGGCAAATTTTGTAACTTTTCCACTGAAATATTTGGTATCTGTGTGCATTGCAGGTTTGCACAAGCTCTCTCTATTGAACATGGAAGGTTGCCCTGTTACTACAGCATGCTTGGACTCTCTTGCAGGTTCACTTTTTCCTTTTCTTCTCCTCTGAGTCATCGCTATTGTAGTTATGTTACCGGATATTGCCATAAATATTGCATTTGTTTGCTTGTTCAAAGGTCCAAGAAAATAATTCTAAACTTACAATCAATTTAACAAATCCTTGTTCCCAATATTTGTATATTAAGTTAAACCATATGCTGAAATGTCTTTCCGTGCTATCTTAACCACATTGATTCTGGTCCCTTGGCATTGCTTTCACTGTGGACAAATGAAATTCTTAATCTTACTATGGTTTTTGTATGATAGTTGAGAAACTTAATACAACAAAGCCAATTAATTGTGATAGGCCAAGTTGAGTTGAAGGTTTTAGTTACTAGTTTCCTAATTACAAATGAGATATCTGATATTTGTAATTCGAGTTTTCTTCTTTTAATTTTTATTTCTTTTTGGTTCAACCTACAGTTTCTTAAAAATCAGAAGAGCCTTCTCTCTCTATTTTTTTTTCCTTCTAAAAGTTAAAAAAATTTATTAGAAGGAGCCAAAGGGGGTGCAACCTTGTATAAATTGGATACTTTAAACGAAAACATGCTTTCATTTGCATTTGCAACCTTTAGGCTTTGTTCCACCAACTGTGGGATTCTGTTGGTTTATTGCAATGACTCATGGTCACTTTTTAATATCTTCATTTGATTTTTTGAAATGCAGGTTGAGAAACTGATAAAGGAGCTGCCTAGTATGCTCGCTGATTTGTCCAATGGAGATCTAAATTCTGCAGAAAAAGATCATTTAAGCAATGGAATCTCTTTTCAACACACTGACAATGGAACAAATCCCAGGGAGGCCCAAAGCATGCTTTTGGAGAGAATCGCCAGTGAAATGAACCGGCTAAAGTTCTACATCACTCATGCACAGGTCTATCTTGTTGTCATCCTCATGTTAACTCTATTAGCTTTCTTGTGGTTTTTACATTTGTCTTATAATTTTTTTGCAACAATTTCTCAGTTACTTTTGTATCATTCATGTGCCAATAATGTTATTAAACTGTCTTTACTGAATGCTGTTGATGATATGCTTTCTGAGTTTTTTAAAATTTATTTATTAATTTTTGACTTTATGTTTCTGTTATTCACGACACAAGTTGTGAAAGTCTTAGTGATTGATTCATCATTTCATCTTCGAACTGTTACTTTACCAAAGAGCAAGACTATTTCAATGTCCATTATCTAGTGTTTTTCTGGAGCCTCACTAGGTTGCTCTACAAGTGAAACTTACAACGTCTCTCTTGCATTTGGAAAACATATGCAAATCATGTTTCTTTCAAATAAACACAATTTTCTGTATGGTTTGTTATCTATACATTCCGTCATGAACACAATTTTCTGGTATGTGGTTATTACCTTGCTATTTGCTACTTCCGGCTATATGCTTTACATTTTACACCTATTGCACATTTAGCGTTGCTCTCTTCATATAGTTGTTGAACAAGTCAGTGGAAAAGACCACATGCTCAACCATTTGAGCATTCCAGCAGCTTGTTTCACTCACCCAGAAATTAAGTATGGTTGGACTCACAGAGGTGAATATCAAATTTTCCAATTCCCATACCAAACCCACAAATTTTCCAATTAGTGTTAGCATCACTTTTCTTAATTTTTAACGGCATTTTTATAACCGCCGCATATTATTTAACCAAAACGGCACCGTTTTATAATTGAAGAACCAGTACACTTTTTGGGCTTTTATGAATAATTACAAAAAGCTTTATTGAAACACCAAAAACCATTTTATCGGTTCATAATCTCAATTGCTTGGTTTTTTAAGAATGAAATTGGTTAATGTGTTAACTTTTTCTGTCCTAATGGCGTATGTATCCATTATAGAGGTTTATTAGTGTAGAATCTTTCTGCACTCACCTGATTATAGCAATCAATCATATAGATATCGTGGATGCTCTCTGGTTGATGCTCTAGTTATGGAATTGTTCATGACCAGAAAAGAAAGTTTTCCCTACAAAAATGCTGACAGCATAAGCAATATGTGTCAAGCATTGACAATTACTTTTTTTTAATTTTTATTTTCTCTCTTTTTCTTTTCTTTTGTTTGTTTGTTTGTTTGTTTTTTTTTTTTTTTTAATTTTTAAAATTTTTACCTCTGTGGATATACTTTTGTGTGGAGAAGTCTAATTTCCTTTCCTGCTGCATCTCATTTCTACAGGAAGAATTACGTCCTTATTTCTCACTGCCAGTGGTTATAGATGGTTTTTTCAACCTCTCAAAGATGCTCTTTGATATTGTCAGTGGTTATTTCTCACTGTCAGATTTTACTATGTCAAAAATTGCTTAGGCATTCCAATAGCTTACTTCTATTTTGATCCATATTCTCGTCCACTGGAAAAACATGGGGGGGCATGGATGGACATCGTTGCTGGTTGGAGCCATATTTTGTGTGAGGGTACATCTTCCAGGTTGCCTATTTGCCATGTTGTGTGCAATCAAACTCCACCAGTGGGAGACAAGCCAAGCCTTATGACCATTCGTCAGGTATATTTTAGCACTAGCCTCTTTCCCAATGGTTACTATTTTTGATTTTGGGGAATGTTTTAAGTATTGGTTTTAATAACGGAGACATATATTATTATTATTTTTTAATATCTATATGATTATAGCTATTTATTTGATCGCTGGAAGGTTTGCATTTTTTCGAGGGGTCATATAAGCTGCAACTGTTCTGCAGATTTTGCCATTTCGGTTTCATGATCTTCACATTGATTGATTGCTATAATCAAGTTTTGTTTTCCAAAGGTTGTCGATAAGTTTTTCCCTTTTATTCTCCATCATATTTACCATAAAGTTGACAGCTTGAAACTCTTCTGTTAGGAGGGAATCAAATTTAGAATTTCAAATTAACCTTTCAATTTGTCAATCTTTCAGGCACAGTTGTAGTTTTGCCTTTGTGTAATGGAACAACTTGCACAAGCCAATCTTCAAACACACACTTCAAAATAACAAACCTAACCTAGTTACTCTTACAACCAAGCCCAAAATGCTACACATTGAGTAAACTCCGGTGAATGTCCTTTGTTCGATTCTTCTTCTTCATCGTTTTTATTCTTCTTTTCTTCTTTGATTCTTCTTGGTTTTTTACATTTTTTTTTTTCTTCTTTTTTGTAGTGCAGCAAGAAGAGCCACTCGAAATCGATTTCCTCCCTTTTGTCGAAGTTGATTTCATCTGTTTTTCGCAGCAACAAGAAGGTGACTTCAGCCCAGCCCTTGTTTTTTTTTTTTGCCCCTGTTTTTTTTAGGCCTCTTTAATTCATTCAATAGTAAACAGTAGCAAAGAGAGTCCTAGAATCCTAGGTCCCTATCATGCATTGATCTACCTAGTAATAGTCTAACAGAGAGCTTTCATTTGAATATATATTACTTAGTAGTTAGTTGTTGTCCCATTCAGAATCATAGAATCCAAAATTCTCACACAATGATTTCAGGTCCCTATCATGCAAAATGTTGAGAATTTATTTTATTAGTTTGCTAAATACATTATTAGGCTTTTCTAATTATATAGTTGCATTGTTAATGCCTCTAAGAAGGCTGTAGTTGATCTTCACAAGTAATAATGAATAGTTTGTCGGTGGTAAAACAACTACTTCATTTTATTATTTATTGTTTCTACATAATTAATGTGTTCTTGCATTAATAACATTTTTTTTTTACCTTTTAACAAGTGCAGGTGGTGCTGTCCATACTTGAACTGTCTGTAATCTCTCTTATGCGCTATTCGACCAAGAAATGGTCTTCTTGATTCAGTTCTCGGTAACCAAAATTATCAAAGCGTTCTTTCTCTCGTGGGCAATGCTGTATCCACCAAGAGCACATTTCATGTTTTCTACTGCCCAAGGTATCGCCAACCATAATTTCTTCATCAAAAGGATATCGGTGCATACTGTTACTCTTCTGCTTATTACCATATGTGACTACTAGAACTAAAACTTAGAAAGCTTATGATATAGCTTATCTTTGATACATATTAGTGGTAAACTTGCATCCAACCCAAATGGCTGGCATAGAGCTTAATCAGTGACTGGTTGCAGCACACTTCGTGAAAATTTGTGGGAAGCATGGTGTAAGAGGGTTGTTGCATGTGCGATTATAATAGTTGTCAAAAAAGTTTTTTTTTAAAAAAAAAAAGAAAGGAAAGGAAAGTAAGAAAGAAAGATTATGTGTTGTCAATAGGCATTTCATCTGGATGTAATGCGCAAAATAGTGTGGATAACTGGTCAAATAAACTTTCAAGCTTTAAAGAAATAAAATTGAAATAAGAAAATGAAGATTGCATTTGCGTTTCACTTCGGTTAATTTGTTAAAGACAGAGGTTATGGCTGCACTAGTGCTAAAATGCTGCTATCAGGTTTATAACGTATAATTTGGAACAAATGGGCCTTGATGACAGAGTACTCCAATTTATTTTAGGTATGGCTTTAATTAATGTATAATTTTGGACATAATTCTTGGTTATGTTTTCCTCCTGTTTGAAGGTTTTATAAGGTCTGAAAGTGAAACGAAGTAATAGTATCAATGGAAATAAATTTTTTAGTTTTCAGCTTACATAAGACTCGAGCCATGTTATCTAATTGACCCAATTGGTTTCCGTTAGCATGGCATACTTAAGTATGTCTAAACAGAATCACTTAAGTTGGAAATTGATATTGTTTTTATCTATTTATTCCTGGCTAATGTCCCTCTTTTTTCCATGGTCTTGCTGGCCGATATTGCAGATAATTGAGTTACAGCTTCCTTCATTTTTCAACAACTTTGATCCTCGTGCTGCTGCTGCTAATTTCCCTTCAGGTAATGGACTTTCTAATTTTACCATCAGATTCTCAAGTATTCATCACTGTTGTTTAGCTGGCTCTCGGATGTGCTTATAGCTTGAAAGTGCAAATAACATTTTTAAAAATTGGACATGTCAGGTGCGCAAGCATATTTGGCTGGGCTTACATTTGCATTAGCCGTTTCACCTTGCAGCACTCCTGTGCTGGCAACCTTGCTTGGATATGTAGCTGCATCCAAGGTACTTTTAAATGTTTATTGATTTCAATTTCCATCTGAATTATTACCTTTTCAGACTGCTTTATACTGATCTTCCTACCATCGGTAGGTGGAGGCCAAATCCATGCCATCACTGATAAACTGTTTGCCACTCTGTTTCGTTCTTACTCCTACACTTTTTGTTTGTCTAATTTTTATTGTTCGTTTGTATCTTGGGCAATTTCTAACACATTGTCTGCAGAGCCTGCTTTCATTCCGCAAATTCTCAGCATGGATCAACCCAATGAGGTATTTTCTCCCCATTTTTTGGCATTAGGATAAGTTGTGCTTGAGGTTCCTTTTTTGCATCTACTCTTCAATGTTCATCTTCATTAGTGGTCAGATGTTGACAATTATGTTCCTTCGAGTGTGGTTGTCGCTCATATACATGTATTTGATGTTTTGTAGTGGTGCTTTCCTCTTAGGCGGTGGTATTTATACTCTGTTGGACCGGCTTTTCCCAGTGACAATGGCTTGACGACGCAAGAATGGAAAACATGCAAGTGTCCCTAATTATTACTCTGTATCTGCTTCTCATTGCTTAAGTAACTTGAAATTCATAGACTCTTTGCTATAAATACTAAAGAGACAAACCATGCCAGTAATAAAATACTAAAGAGACAAACCATGCGGAGGAGAAACTATAACAAACTTGGGTCAGATTGGCCTGAAGAGACAAACCATGACTCACAATGGATTAAGATCTTTGAACAAATTGGACATGCTACAAATGAAAAAGAACGCGAAAGCAATCGCCAAGCATGCCAGTAATAAAAATGGTCCCAAAACTGAGAATGATAGACCATCAAGCGCCATTATATATGGAAGTGAGATGAACATTGTTTTTGTGGGAGCTGAGGTGGGTCCATGGAGCAAAACTGGAGGGCTTGGTGATGTTCTTGGGGGACTGCCACCAACCATGGCGGTAAGCATCTGTCTCCAGCTCTATTTTTTTTTTTATTTACTATACTTGTTTATTTGCTACTATAGTTGAATCATCTTCTTGGTTAGTTTTGTGGTAAATTGGTAAAACATTTAAGATGATGAATTTTTAACTGATCTGATTTCTATGCCAAATCATCATCTAGGGCAATGGGCATCGTGTTATGACAGTTTACCCACGTTACGACCAGTACAAAGATGCATGAGATACTCATTGACCAAGGTTGTTCACTTAAAATTTTTCTTTCTTTTCCTTTTTTTATTTTATTTCCCCTTTTCTGGGTGGAAAGAACATATCTACTCTTGTATATGTCTTAGTGATAATCTTTTCTAATTTTATTTCTGGTTCTAATGCTAAGAAGTGTCCTGGTACAGGCAGATAAGAAAGATGTGGTTGGTCTGCAGGAACAGGTAATGTCAAATTCTTATAGTACTTCACTTCTAGGATTTGTCAATGGATTCTTGGTATGGGAACTGACTAACCTGTGGGGCCTTCAGGTTTTTGTTAGAAAAGTTATCAAGCTTCATGACAAGTACATGGCGTACGTAAATAACTGTTTTATGAACCATACTCTTTTTCACAAGGTTTGTATTAAACAATTGCTGCATAGTCGTGGTTTCCTTCCTAGTATTCATGTATTAAAATCTCCTTTGTTTGCCTTAGGCACTCAAAGAGGCTTTTGAAGTCTTCTGTAACAAAGGTGTTGGTGGAAGCTCGAGTGCAGAACTACTAGCCACATTTTGTGATAGTATTCTTAAGAAAGATGGGAGTGAGAAATTGAGTAATGAAGCCATTGAGGAAACACTTGAGAAGGTATGCTTCTATCTTTCATAGCATTTGCTTTGACTTATTGTTGAGAATGAGATACAAACAGTTGCAATTGGATTTCTTTTTATTCTACAGGTAGTAAAGCTCCTTATATTAGTGATAAGGATCTATTCGCTGAATTCTACCGGTAATTTTATTTAATTTTTTGTTGGTTTTCAAGTGATTACAGAATATTGTGATTGGATGATTCATAGATACTTATTTTTTGTTGCAATGACTGGCAGAAAAAAGCTTGCTCGACGCTTACTTTTTGACAAGAGTGCCAATGATGAGCATGAGAGAAGTATCCTGACAAAGCTGAAGCAGCAGTGTGGTGGTCAGTTTACATCAAAGATGGAAGGAATGGTGAGTTGTCTACAACCTGTATTAATTTGCAAGCCATGCTTTAATGTAGTTTTGGGATACTGGCAGAAATAATTGTTTTCTTGCTTTGCTGTTTTCCAGGTCACAGATTTGACTTTGGCAAGGGAAAATCAAACTAACTTTGAAGAGTACCTCAAAACCAATCCAGATGCAAGTCCTGGGATTGACCTGACTGTTACTGTCCTAACTACTGGCTTTTGGCCTAGTTACAAGTCTTTTGACCTCAACCTCCCAGTAGAAATGGTAATGCTTGTAGATTTTTATTCGCACATAGATTGAAATTTTGAAATTGTTTCTTTTAATGTGAATTTATGTCATATGTTGTGTTGTTGAACATTCCCACTGACGTCATTCTATTTATTCACTTCTGCTCTAGGTTAAGTGGGTGGAAGTTTTCAGAGAATTCTATCAAACAAAAACAAAACACAGAAAACTTACATGGATTTATTCATTGGGTACTTGTAACCTCAATGGAAAATTTGAACCCAAAACTATGGAGCTCATTGTGACAACCTACCAGGTATTTTGTTGAAGAAACTTATTTTAATCTAATGCATGGATTTATGATTCTTAACGCAGAGGTTTGAGCTTTAGCATTTCATCAATACATGCTTCTGTGCTGCTGCTTTTTAATGCCTCAGACAGATTGAGTTATCAGGAAATCATGACTCAATTAAACTTGACAGATGATGATGTTGTTAGGCTGCTCCATTCTCTTTCATGTGCAAAGTATAAGATTCTTAACAAAGAACCAAACAACAAAACAATCTCTCCAACGGATCCACATTAGTGTGCTTTCTATTCCTTTTAAATTTTTTGGGGGAAATAACACTTCTTGACCATTTTGATTTTAATTGATGCATTTAAAATCTGAATTGTTTCTATTCTTAGGTATGCAATGCATTGTTTTTTATTTGTAATTTTGTTTTCAAGCTTAGTTTAGGTATTTTTTTTGTTCAACCATATTAAATTAGCACAATTTAAAAATTTTAAAAAAAGGCTGTGGCGGCGTTTAAAAAACGTCACTATATCCCACTCTAACGGCTAAATTTTAAAATGTATAAATGTCTATGATGGCGTTTTCAAAAACGTCGCTAAATGTCCATAGTGACGTCATAATACAGCTAGGTAGGACATTTGGCGGCGTTTTTAAAAACGTCGCCCATACTAATATAATGATGTTTTTCAAACGCCATAAAGTTATAGCAACGGCCGCGTCGTCGGCGTTTGGTACTAAACGTCACAAAAAGAATTGGCGACGTTTTTAGTGCTTTAAGCGGCGTCTTTTTAAACGCCGCTGAAAGTGGATTTTCTAGCAGTGAATCTAAAATGCTATAATCATGAAAGTAACTTATAAGTAATACCAAACGACCCTATTAAAAAAAGATATAAGCATATTTGTTGCACGTGTCCTACCACTAGTATATATATAGATGTATAGATAATATATATGATGTGTCTCTCAACTACAAAGAACGGTATATATGTGCTTTGAAACAAATAAGACAAATATAACGGTAAATTTTTTTTTAAAATAAACATAAAAAGACTAGCCAAATATATGCACACACCCAACCCAAACGAAGAAGAAAATGCAAACAAGCAATCGAGAATAGTGAATCTAATGGGAGATTATTCAATACTCCCGGAATACATGTGATCATACTCCAAGTAAATCACCAATTACTTAATCTCATGTTGTTCTTCATCCTCAACATAAATTATGAGCCTTTATGTCTCTCTACCAATCAAAACCTTATAGAGCACCACGTATTCATATTTTAGGAGTACTGAATCACCCAAATCTAATAAACATAAACATCCAATAAACATATATCTCCCCAAAATATGAACACATACTTTAGACCTAACAGAACAAAATCTTAACTATATATACCATTTAACAATTTCAAAATACCAACAAACAATATATATCTATACTATATATAAAGTGAACACCCTTTATGGTGTCTTAAAGCCTTGGGTTTTTATGCTACCATGTGTTCACTTTTTTATTTAAAAAAAAAAGATAGATAGATGAGAGAAAGGGACTTGAACCTTGAACTTATGTCAAGTGAAGAAGTCTCTTACCCCTTGAGTAGCATACTATATATAATAAATATTTTATTCTATTTTTACTTATTTGAATTGTACACGCATCGCGTGTGCCAACTGCTAGTATATATATATATATATATATATCTAGTATCTATTTCTAAACGCTTCATCAACCTCTGCATGGCTCTGGCTCAGGAGATTTTCTTCCTCACCATCATAAACCTGATATAATCAAACAACGAAAAATTAAAATTCAAAATTATAGAGTTAAATAGTATATAAAATTGTAAATTCTCACCCTCGTGTTTCATCGGTTTCTTTGTCGATTTCGTTCATGGCATCCCAAACCGTCATCCGCGGCAACCAATGAAAAGGGTACTTGTAGCGGGCAACATCCAATATCAAAAGCATGTCTCTGCCCTTGTGATATGCAGCCATTGGTGAAAAATGACCATCACCCGTCTAAATTTAAAAAAAAAATAATAATAAATTTAATTTATTATATTATAACAAAAGTCATAGTATCATAAAAATAATTAAATCAATATTCAAATCTAAAACAAAATAAATCAGTAAATTACCTAATTGACCGTCTTCCTAGAGTAGGACAGAATCATATACAACTCTTCTGTTGAAGTCATTTGGATCACACAGTTTGTAAATTGCTCTAAGGAGCTATGTTGAGCCTTGAATGCTTCAATGTCGACATGTTTCCTAGCAAGTTCATCAAAACTGTCAAATGTGATTCCTTTTTTCTGGACATTTCCCATGATCTCCGAATCCCCGATCATGGGATCCTCAAACCAGCGCCACGGACCTACCACAAAAAAATAAAATAAAATAATAAAAAATGAAGGAATGAGCATTGAGACAAAAACATAACAAGCATTAATTATTGGAGCATGAGAGAACAAAAGGGCAACAGGAAAGTAAATCAGATATGAGAGCAATGAGCCCCTGGGATGCAGTGTGGTTGCTCTGCCCTTTGCATAGCAGCCACTGTTGTGAGATGTAATAAGGCTCACTTCAGGTCCTATCTCAATGATCCAAATCACTCATTTTTTAGTGTACATCAATTAGTATATTCTCGTAAAAAATTAAGTCGATCAGATATCGATAGCCTCCTAATCAGAACAAATTTATATTCACTTTTATACTAAAAAATACACCAAGCGTTTTTGTAGATACAAATTTGCCCTAAACATAAGTCGATTAATGTCCAATCAATTTGATTTTTTCAAGAATGTTCTACTCGACCTACCCTAAGAAATAAACGGTTCGGATTATTAAGGAGTAACCCAAAGTGAGCCCTATTACGCTCACAACAGTGGCCACACTGCATCCCCTGCTTATGCCCCTTTCATTTCATTGGCCACCTCATCATTAGAGATGCCATAGTAATTTAGATTTAATAATATCACACTAAAATATACATTGTAACAAATTCAATTACAAAAATCAATATAACAATCTTTCCTAAATAATTACAAGTTTAACAAATAGAAACTCTTGTTTCAATTTTCAATATAAAACTTGTTTCAATGTGTTTAAAAAAGTTCAGTTTTTGAAACAAGTTTTATATTGAAAATTGAAACAAGAGTTTCTATTTGTTAAACTTGTAATTATTTAGGAAAGATTGTTATATTGATTTTTGTAATTGAATTTGTTACAATGTATATTTCAGTGTGATATTATTTAATCTAAATTACTATGACATCTCTAATGATGAGGTGGCCAATGAAATGGAAGGGGCATAAGCAGGGGATGCAGTGTGGCCACTGTTGTGAGCGTAATAGGGCTCACTTTGGGTTACTCCTTAATAATCCGAACCGTTTATTTCTTAGGGTACGTTGAGTAGAACATTCTTGAAAAAAATCAAATTGATTGGACATTAATCGACTTATGTTTAGGGCAAATTTGTATCTACAAAAACGCTTGGTGTATTTTTTAGTATAAAAGTGAATATAAATTTGTTCTGATTAGGAGGCTATCGATATCTGATCGACTTAATTTTTTACGAGAATATACTAATTGATGTGCACTAAAAAATGAGTGATTTAGATCATTGAGATAGGACCTGAAGTGAGCCTTATTACATCTCACAGCAGTGGCTGCTATGCAAAGGGCAGAGCAACCACACTGCATCCCAGGGGCTCATTGCTCTCATATCTGATTTACTTTCCTGTTGCCCTTTTGTTCTCTCATGCTCCAATAATTAATGCTTGTTATGTTTTTGTCTCAACGCTCATTCCTTCATTTTTTATTATTTTATTTTATTTTTTTGTGGTAGGTCCGTGGCGCTAGTTTGAGGATCCCATGATCGGGGATTCAGAGATCATAGGGAATGTCCAAAAAAAAGGAATCACATTTGACAGTTTTGCTGAACTTGCTAGGAAACATGTCGACATTGAAGCATTCAAGGCTCAACATAGCTCCTTAGAGCAATTTACAAACTGTGTGATCCAAACGACTTCAACAGAAGAGTTGTATATGATTCTGTCCTACTCTAGGAAGACGGTCAATCAGGTAATTTACTGATTTATTTTGTTTTAGATTTGAATATTGATTTAATTATTTTTATGATACTATGACTTTTGTTATAATATAGTAAATTAAATTTATTATTATTATTTTTTGAAATTTAGATGGGTGATGGTCATTTTTCACCAATGGCTGCATATCACAAGGGCAGAGACGTGCTTTTGATATTGGATGTTGCCCGCTACAAGTACCCTTTTCATTGGTTGCCGCGGATGACGGTTTGGGATGCCATGAACGAAATCGACAAAGAAACCGATGAAACACGAGGGTGAGAATTTACAATTTTATATACTATTTAACTCTATAATTTTGAATTTTAATTTTTCGTTGTTTGATTATATAAGGTTTATGATGGTGAGGAAGAAAATCTCATGAGCCAGAGCCATGCAGAGGTTGATGAAGAGTTTAGAAATAGATACTAGATATATATATATATATATATATACTAGCGGTTGGCACACGCGATGCGTGTACAATTCAAATAAGTAAAAATAGAATAAAATATTTATTATATATAGTATGCTACTCAAGGGGTAAGAGACTTCTTCACTTGACATAAGTTCAAGGTTCAAGTCCCTTTCTCTCATCTATCTATCTTTTTTTTTTAAATAAAAAAGTGGACACATGGTAGCATAAAAACCCAAGGCTTTAAGACACCATAAAGGGTGTTTACTTTATATATAGTATAGATATATATTGTTTGTTGGTATTTTAAAATTGTTAAATGGTATATATAGTTAAGATTTTGTTTTGTTAGGTGTAAAGTATGTGTTCATATTTTGGGGAGATATATGTTTATTGGATGTTTATGTTTACTAGATTCGGGTGATTCAGTACTCCTAAAATATGAATACGTGGTGCTCTATAAGGTTTTGATTGGTAGAGAGACATAAAAGCTCATAATTTATGTTGAGGATGAAGAACAACATGAGATTAAGTAATTGGTGATTTACTTGGAGTATGATCACATGTATTCCGGGAGTATTGAATAATCTCCCATTAGATTCACTATTCTCGATTGCTTGTTTGCATTTTCTTCTTCGTTTGGGTTGGGTGTGTGCATATATTTGGCTAGTCTTTTTATGTTTATTTTAAAATTTTTTTTACTGTTATATTTGTCTTATTTGTTTCAAAACACATATATACCGTTCTTTGTAGTTGAGAGACACATCATATATATTATCTATACATCTATATATATATTAGTGGTAGGACACGTACGTTGCACGTGAAATATGCTTATATCTTTTTTTAATAGGGTCGTTTGGTATTACTTATAAGTTACTTTCATGATTATAGCATTTTAGATTATTAACTTAAAATACTTAAAAAAGTTACGAATTTCTTTGATCAACTTTTATAATTTGTGAAAAGAAATTGAATCTATCTCGCTAAATAAGTTGTCCCATAACTTTTTTTGTTATACAAATAACCATAACAAAAGTTACAATTAACTCAAACGAAATGGGATTTTTTTGTCCATATATATTTAAGATTTAAGATTTTAAATAAACCAAAGAAGCTACAATTTTATAAATAAGTAAACACCATAAGTCAATTTTTTTTAAAAAATAAATTAAATTAATTAATTTATAAGTGATACCGAATGAAGTCAATATAAACCATTTCAACTTCAATAATTCAAAACATACAAATAATTTAAAGTTTACAAATACCTCACATACAACACTGAAGGCCCGTTTGAGGTGGTGGCCTTTTAATTATAGCACACAATCATATCACCTTCTTTACTTTTTACATAATTTTTTATAAATAATTAAAAAATCAATTCACATAACCACCTCCCAAACTCTCTCATAATCAATTCATTTAGGTGGTTTTGAGAAACCTTTCCTTACCATAATTAAACACTTTTTAATAGGTAAGTAAAATGAAGGGGGAATCACTTAACAATTGGGTAGATAAAAAAAATTATAAATTAATGAGAAAAAGTTTATAACATTAATTATTAATATTTATAATATTTTTTATTTGTTTGTAAATTTAATAAACAATAATAATAATAAAGAAAGAATAACAATGTATTCATTTAGGTGATTTTGAGAAACTTTTCCTATCGTACATAATCAAACAGGGAGAATTACCTCCTTTTTTTTTTTTTTTTTTGGGTAAGTAAAGGGAGAATTACCTAACATTGGTGTTAGATGAAAAAAATTATAAATTAATAAAAAAAAGTTTATAACATTAATTATTAATATTTATAATATTTTTTTTATGGGAGATGCACCAATAAATCCCAAATTAACAACTTATACACTGTTTAGTCCTAAAAGTTTATAGACTGAAAGGTCCCATTTTAGGAAAATTGACCATGGAGGACACATACATCAAACATCATCATCATCAAAACAACATCAAACATCACAACATCATTATCAAAACAACATCAAACATCATCATTAAAATAACATCACAACATCGTCATCAAACAACATTAAACATCATCATCAAAACAACATCAAACATTATATCATCAAGAACACAACATCACAACATCAAACATCAGAACATCGTGAAATCATCAAACAACATCAGAACATCGTGAAATCATCAAACATAAGAACATCAGAACATCATCCTCGATTAGAACATAAGAACATCAGAACATCGTGAACACAACATTACAAACATAAGAACATCAGAACATCGTGAAATCATCAAACATAAGCGTCGGATCTCACGATCTCGGCGGATCGATCTTGGGTCTTGGAGATCTGGACGTGCTTCTTGCTGGTGACATGGGGGAGAGAAATGACGCTGTGGGCACAATCGTCCTTGATCATGTGCTTGATCGTCTGCGATTCCAGCGCCACCCACTCCTCCACTTCGAACGCTCTCCGTCGGAGCTCTTCAGCATGATCTTCTTCGACGAAGACATCTCATTTCCTCAAACCAAGCCCTACCCTATCTTTGCTTCGACTCAGCCTTGCCAACCACAACAAAGCAAACAAAGTGATGATGACTGTTTGGGTGCCATTAGAGAGTCTAGAGAGAGAAAACTAGGGTTTCAAAATCGAGATGAGAGAGATTGATTCGGATGTTGATATTGATGATGTTGTTCAATGGTGGGTAAAAATGTACTCGGAGTTCTTCATCTTCATCTTCATCATCATATTGTTAACATGATCACAATTCAAGATCTGAAGAGTTCTTTACCTTCCCTCATCGACCCTGTACCAGATTCAAAACCCATCTTCCTTCTAAAACCTAGATTCGTAATCCAAAGGTTTGTTTGTGTGTGTGTGTGTGTGTGTGAGAGAGAGAGAGAGAGAGAGAGAGAGAGAGAGAGAGATGGGTTTGGGTGAACGAGAGGGCAAATCCACTGCGATCGAAAGGGTTGAGATTGAGAAACAAACACCATTAGGAATATGTACTAATGTATATCAACATCATCAATATATATTAATGGTGTTTCTGAATGGTGTTTCTGTGATGTTAATATACATCAAATAAAATGGGACTAAATGGTGCATAAGAAAACTTTTAGGACTAAATGGTTCAACTTTTCAGAAAATAGGATTTATGGGTAAATTTTCCTTTTTTTATTTGTTTGTAAATAGTTTTTCACCGACTCATGTCAGTGTAATTTCCCCTAAAATGAATATCAAAATTTCGTACTTTAGATTTTTTTTAGGAGTTGGCTTTCCTCCAGGATTAAAAGGTACTGTTGGGCTCGTGGGGACTTATTACGGGACCTGTTTCAATAATCTAAACCATTCAATATGTAGAACTTGTCGATTAGTATATATCTGCAAAAAATCACGTTCATTGGATATCAATAGTTATATGATCAAATCAGTTTTGTATAAAAAAAATGGACGGTAAAAAAATAAATGGTTGACAGAAATCTGATCCGATGAGATAGCTATCGATATCCGATCAACGTGATTTTTTACAGATAGTACCGACGAGTTTTACACATTAAACAGTTCGGATTATCGAAATGAGACCCGTGATGGGCCCTCACGGGTCCAACAGTATCGGACTGGAGGGAAGCCTAGCCTTTTTTTTTTATTAGAATAATGAATTAGGTGTCATATTATATTGTTTAGGATCTTACAAACGGTCTATTAGGCATTTATTAAAGGTCAAATAATGTCTGTAGTAAACAAAATCAAATATAATGCCTAAAAAATTGTAAAGAAAACTCACAGCATGCATTAATTTTATGGAAGACCACCATGCACAATTAAGGACATTGATTTTCTCTAGAAAATAATTAAATGGTCACTAATTTACATTTCTTTAAAAAAAGAAAAAAAACGAACTTAAGTTCAATGACACTAGTCGTTTGAAGAACCTTAGATCGTAAGATTCAAAGAATGGGAGTTAAGAAAAGATGTTGGGTGTGCATCTATGGTGTAAATGGAAGTCCTCCAAACTATTTAAAATAATGAACGATTACTATTGGCATCGAATTCTGAAAAGGTTAGGGGTAAGTTTTGGATCTCACTTACAAAAGTCACATTTTTTTTTTCCCCTGCTTTTTTAAGTAGTTTTTTTGTGTGGACTTTTTTCCAAAATTTTGACTCTTATTTTATTTTATTTTTTAGTTGGTGTAATCGAGTAGAACACAAGAGTGTATATCTTTTTTAAAAATATTTAATAAAGAAGAAACATAGTTAGCAACAAGATCACTAAAAAATTGATAAAAAAATCTCATTTTTTAATAATATTTGACAGGGATTATGTAATTAAGACAGATGAAACATAAAATAATCAATGATGGCATTTGAATGTACCGTATTGTTGTGGAAATTGTGTACTTAAATCAAATAAATAGATTCATATTGAACAACCATTTTGAATTTCAGAATAAGAACATACTAAAATTTACAGAAATTCATAATAAAATAAAACTAGTAGTAGGAAGCAAACTGAAGCCTGCACGGTAGCAGTTTCCTTAAAACAGATTTCGCTGCCTCACGGGTCGAGTGCTTAAGAAATTCCGGCGTTTGTCTCCCAGGATACAACGGTCAAAAACCAGCTACGACAGAAGCACTTTCTGTCTAGCTTAGTGAACAAAACCATGGCAGTACTCTCTCACTGTAGGAACTTTCTAGCAAACTGACTTGTAAAAAGGAAACAAAAATTTCTGTGTTTGAGACTTGACAGGAGGGTCTCAATTTATACATGTATAGGGGAGAGAGGAGAAGCCTCTAGCCTTTATGGCTGGTCACTAATGCACCATTAACCTCTGCAATAAAGGCAGGAGTTACAAACCCCATTAATGCACTATTAAACTCTGCAATAAAGGCAGAAGTTACAAACCCCATTAACTCTTTCATGAAGCTAACTTCATGGGGCAATTTCTCATTCAATTCTCAATGGTTTTTGGCCATTCTATTTGTGGTGTAAAGATCTCATTGCAAAGTATCTAGACTCACTTGGACCCAACACAATAGATGGTTGGGACCCACTTTAATATTTTAATTAAAGTCACCAAAAAACCATTTTTTCCAACAATCCCCCACATGAATAAAAATTGACCGAATGACTCAACAAACGGACACCGTTCAACAATAATGACTCAAAGAGAGTTCAACGGACTAACCCCGACATCAGAGAAGGTAGCTTTTGGCTTTGAACCTCTCCCAGTGAAAACCTATCAAGTTTACTGGCTGATCAGTGAATATGACATCTTGAACTGCTCTGCCGTTTATGTAAACTGAGACAATAGATCTCACACGGGAATTACTCCTACCACCATTCTGTTCTCACTGGTGTGCCCTGTATGGCCCTGGGCACTAGCCTGGTTCAGCAAGTGGTTTCAAAGAATCTTGGCCTGCCCAATTCTTCTAGAAGCGGCCCCACTTCACACTCACATAGGTGACTCTACTTTAGTATCCTGCTATACTCAGCTCAACAGCTTAACACACTAGAGTCATTAAAAGCTCAGCTTAACCTCTACACTTGCAGGTATCACTGATAGAAGGAATGGCTGGAGGTTTAACCTCCTTAGTGACATACCACCGTTACACGCAATTAGGTTGTCCCATTGAACCTAGATCTTGGGATCTCCAGTCAACTAGGTTGGGTTTCCATTCCGGTAACTTCCAAAGGCCTCAACCCCATTCCTCTTGACGACGTTTCTACTAACTCTCGAGTTAACCCTTTGGTTAGCGGAACCGCAATGTTGTCTTTAGACTTTACATAGTCTATAGAGACAACTCCATTCGAGAGTAGTTGCCGTATGGAATTATGTCTATGACGAATACTTCTAGACTTTCCATTATATATATGACTCTGTGCCCGTCCAATCACCGATTGGCTATCATAATCAATACAGATGGTAGGCACAAGTTTCGGCCAACGTGGAATATCCTCAACGAACTGGCGAAGCCATTCAGTCTCTTCAGTTGCTTTATCCAACGCAATAAATTCAGATTCCATCGTTGATCTCGATATACACGTTTGCTTGGAAGATTTCCAAGACACGGCTGCCCCTCCAAGGGTGAACACAAATCCACTAGTGGACTTTGAGTCTTTTATATCTGATATCCAATTCGTGTCACTATAGCCTCTCTAGTACCGCTGGGTATTTGGTATAATGCAGCCCATAATCCCGGTTGTAGCGTAGATAACCTAACACCCGCATAATGCCCCTTCAATGAGTAACATTCGGATTATTCGTGTATCTACTAAGCCTGCTAACAGAGTAGGCTATATCCATCCTTGTACAGCTCATCAGATACATCAAACTGCCAATGACCCTAGAATATTCTAGCTGAGAGACACTCTTATCATTATTCTTGGTCAAGTGCAGACTAACGTCTACTTGTATCTGATTTACCAAATTTCTCAAGTATCTTCTCAACAAAGTGAGACTGAGAAAGTACAATTCCACTAGATGTTTTGGTAATCTTAATACCTAGAATAACATCTGCAAGACCCATATCTTTCATGTCAAACTTAGAATTTAACAACTTCTTGGTAGTTTTGATCATTTCATCGTTACTACCTATAATGAGCATATCATCAACATATAGACACACAATGACATAACCTCTGTCAGTGTCTTTGACATAAACACACATGTCACATTCGTTGATTCTAAACCCACTTGACAACATTACGTTGTCAAACTTCTCATGCCATTGTTTAGGCGCTTGCTTCAAACCATACAAAGATTTGACAAGCTTACAGACTTTCTTACTTTGTCTTGGAGTTGAAAACCCCTTGGGTTGCTCTATGTAGATTTCTTCATTCAAATCTTCATTTAAGAAAGTTGTCTTTACATCCATCTGATGTATCTCCAGATTGCGCAAAGCTGCTAACGCAATCACCATGCGAATGGATGTTATCCTAGTAACAGGTGAGTACGTATCAAAGTAATCCAGGCCTTCTCCTTGCCTGTACCCTTTGATAACGAGCCTCGCCTTATACTTGTCAATTGACCCATCAGCCTTCATCTTTCTTTTAAAAATCCATTTTCAGCCTAAAGCTTACAACCTGGAGGTAAATCTACCAACACCTAGGTGTGATTTTGTAAGATGGAGTCAATCTTACTTTTGATCGCTTCTTTCCATCAAGGACTCTCAGGAGAAGTCATAGCTTCGGGGAAAGTTTGAGGTTCTCCCTCTAACATATAAGTCAAGAAGTCTGGGCCAAAAGACTTTGTAGTCCTTGCCCTCTTACTCTTTCTTAGCTCATCTACATCTTCAGCTTGATCATCAACTTGATCACGCAAGTGATCATGTGTTTGATTAGCTATGTAATCATTGTCACCTTCAACCTCTTTCATGGAACTCTGAATCCCTTCTTGGAGACGACACGGAAATACATTTTCAAAGAAAGATGCATTTCTTGATTCCATGATAGTTTGCTTGTGTATATCTGGAATAGCAGATTGAACCACAAGAAATCGATATGTACTGCTATATTGTGCACAACTGTTGAATACACAGTCAACGGATTTTTAGGCTTATCCTTACCCTCTTGGGTTTAGGTATTCCCACCTTTTGCATGACACCCCCACATTTGTAAGAATTTATAAGAAGGCTTAACGCCTTTCCATAACTCATACGGGATCTTGTCCACTTCGCTTCAACACAAGTTTCACACTTGTGTTTCGTCAGAACGACCTTGTCGGACTCAAAAACCATGCGCAAGTCGGAACATACAGGACTTCGTTCAAGGGGGGCTTCTCCCTCATTCCAGAAAATTTTCCATGCTCAATGACATTGGCATTCACTGAAGAGGTACTCCCTCATTTCTTTCTATTATCCTCCTCAATTCGGAGTCGGATAATTAAGTCTTCTTTGTAGAATTTATACAAAGTCTTAAACAAATCCTTGTGTCACAATGATTATGAAACTCTCAAAATCATATCACAGTAAATATATTCCCAGAATGTCATCAACCGAATTAGGCACCCAAATATATTTGGTCCAACCTATCACTCTGAAGCCAATAGTCTTACTATTAGGAAACACAAATCCAGTGTTCAATAGTCTACTATATGGAACTTCATAACATGGCCAGTAGTCTTATCACTAGGAATCACTAACTTCTCAGCATGTGGTCAGTTCTACTACTAGGAATCACAATGTCTTAACCTGTGATCAGTAGTCACTTTACTACTAGGAATCACAACGTTCTAACATAGGATCAAATTACTAGGAATCATCATGTCTTGACATATGACCAGTAGCCTCTCCACTACTAGGAACCATGATGTCTTGACATGTGATCAGTAATCTGTTCACTACTAGGAACCACAATCTCATAACTGTGTAGCCAATGGTCTAACACCTCCTAGAAACCACCAGTTTTCTATTTTTGTGATCAGTGATCTTGTACTCACTAGAAGCCGCCAATTTAAGAATATATTTGGAATTTAAAACTCCAAAAAATATTCACCCACTATACCAGGTTGTCATCTTTGCTTTCAAACAAAGTCACATAGCAATCATAAATGCTATAAATAACACAAGGATACCATACTAATTGCCTCTGATCAATTCAGAGATATGTTAATGCAATCTTATGATTTCCTTTAATCATACTTGATCTCTCAAGATCTTCCTTTAAGAATCTCACGAGGCTAAGGTTATCAGGTGGAACAACATTTCTGTTTGTCATATTTTGAAGCCATTTCTGAAACATCACAACAGAATTTCACTTCTGTGATTCCAGAAATTAAACTTAACCCTTAGAAAATCCCTCAGACGGAAATTTAATTCAAAACTAGTCTCACCATTCAACCTAAAATCGAACATGGTCAGGAATGTTCCCAGGAAGACTGGAGTGGTCACATCAGTCCCACTTAAAACCCAGTTAATCTTTTGACAAAACATCCAAGAGCATGTTGACTCCTAATCCATGGGAAACAATTTTAAAATTAAGATTTCCAGGGGATAAACCAGGTTATAACAAACCAATTCCCAAGCAAATAAAATTTGTTACCAGAATTACACCACTCATAAAAGTTAACCGGTACTCTCGGAATTGAGCCCATGAAAGTTAACCGGTACTCCCGGAACTGAGCCCATGATTTCTGAATAAAAATCAGAAATATTTTAGCTAATGCTACAATTTGGTTTCCTTTCTCAAAACCACAATACTTTGGAAATAATCAGATTATAAACCAAAACACTTTGGAAATAATCAGATTATAATCAAAGATTTTCTCCAAACTTAGTTTTCCAACACTTTGGGAATAAAATGATTAAACCCAGATACTTCCTCAAACCCCAAAGGTTTGAAACCAAATCCGTCTTAGTTGTCATTTCTGAACAAATAAGAACTATTCTTTAGCCAAGGCTAAACACTTTGGTTTCTATTCTAGAAAACCAAATCAAGTTCCAAACTTACAAGCAATTTAAAAATTGCTACAACTAAATACATGCATATAAAATGCTTCTAATAATACAAGCAAATAAAACTTGCTACTACAAATTGGTAAACAAACCAACTAAATCTCAAGCAAAAAATGCTTCAACCATTTAAATAAAATAGCCAATCCATCAGGATTCTATTTAGTCCAAAATCTTTTCCACATTTAGGTATTCCTATTCAACACAAAGGTTAGTCGTCCAAACATTTTTGTTTTTACATTCCAAATACTATTTATTTGGTTTTGTATTTGTTTTTCCATTCCCTTTCGCATAAGTATTCCTGTAAAGAAAGTTAGCAGAGAACACAAGAAAATACAAACCAAACAATCTAAACAAAATGTAAATGTACTAAATTAATTGAAACTTTTAAAATAAAGTTTGTAACTCCATAATTAAATTAAAACTTTAAATCAAAATATGTAACTCCTAAATTAAATTAAAACTTTATGGACAATTAATATGTAAATATCATACACATAACTATAGAAACAATAAGCATGTAATAAAAATTAAAATCTAGGAATTTTGAACATGCAAATTTTATTATAAAGTTATAAATCATGAGCATGCTAAGATACAAAACTAAATTAGTACTCATATAATCAGATTATCCAAATATGCTAGAGATCCAGTCATCAAAGGCAGCCTAATGAAACTGTGCAAATACATGTGCATAGAAAACAGTAAACTCCTAATTTGTAACTTCCATAAGCATGTAAAATTATAAAACTAAAACTCCAAAAGATTAAATTGATAGTTTAATTTATACATTAACTATGTACATAAATATAAACAAGTTACAAACATTTTAATAGGCAAAATTATATATGCTTGTCACAAAACAATAATCATTGAGCAATTAACATGTAAATAATTATAAAAATTAAATCATGTACGAAAACTAAAATCTAGAAAATAATTAACATGTCAAAAAAGTATGATTTACAAGTATGAATTTCCAGGAAAATAGTGGACTTACAGATATAAATTACATATGAATCTATTTTTTTTTTTTTTTCCATGAGAAATACAAAATCTGTTTTAAGCTTGTTGTTCAAATTGTGTACTTAAATCAAATAAATAGATTCATATTGAACAACCACTTTGAATTTCAGAATAAGAACATACTAAAATTTACAGAAATTCATTATAAAATAAAACTAGTAGTAGGAAGCAAACCGAAGCCTGCACGGTAGCAGTTTCCTTAAAACAGATTTCGCTGCCTCACGGGTCGAGTGCTTAAGAAATTCTGGCGTCTGTCTCCCAGGATACAACGGTCAAAAACCAGTTACGGCAGAAGCACTTTCTGTCTAGCTTAGCGAACAAAACCATGGCAGTACTCTCTCACTGTAGGAACTTTCTAGCAAACTGACTTGTAAAAAGGAAGCAAAAATTTCTGTGTTTGAGACTTGACAGGAGGGTCTCAATTTATACATGTATAGGGGAGAGAGGAGAAGCCTCCTGCCTTTATGGCTGCTCACTAATGCACCATTAACCTCTGCAATAAAGGCAGGAGTTACAAACCCCATTAATGCACTATTAAACTCTGCAATAAAGGCAGAAGTTACAAACTCCATTAACTCTTTCATGAAGCTAACTTCATGGGGCAATTTCTCATTCAATTCTCAATGGTTTTTGGCCATTCTATTTGTGGTGTAAAGATCTCATTGCAAAGTATCTAGACCCACTTGGACCCAACACAATAGATGGTTAGGACCCACTTTAATATTTAATTAAAGTCACAAAAAACCCATTTTTTCCAACACGTATAACCTGTATAAAAAATAAAAAATAAAAAGTATAAAACATGTTTACGTCCTTCCGTCTTTTGTTTTTCAAAGGAATTTGAAATAATTTTTCTAAACTTAGAGATTAGTGAGAAGTTACCTCTATTGCTTTGATTTTAAAAAAATTTGTTTTGAATATTTTGGTTTTAGTTATGAAAAATTGTAAAAAAGTTCAATCTAAGGAACATATAAGGCATTTGATTTAGTGAATATTTTTTTGTTAGTGAAAGATCTGTAAAATTGTTGGTGAGAGGTTTGTGAAATAGTTTGGTGAGAAGTCCTGTTGTTAGTTGTAGAGGATATTTTATTTTCAATTTTACGGCTTAATTTATCTGTTAATTTTTTTTTACTATTTGTTCAAATTGATATCTATCTATTCAATTTTTTTAACTATCTATTCAATTTGTTTCCCTTATATGTCTAATTTTTTATCTATACAAATTTTTTTATCTGTTAAAACAACAATTCAATTTCCTATCTGTTGAAATTTTCTAAACATATTTTCCTTATATGTTTAATTTTTACTCTGCAAATCCACTTTCTCTCTCCTCTCATTTCCCGTATTTGTTCTTGGGTAATTATTTAGTCATTTCGGAATATAGACATATCACACTCCATACTATTGTGATTGGTGAAGAATGTGAGTAGGTGGGGTATTGTGTTGAGTGATTAACGGACATGAGAGAGTACAATGAATAATGATTGATTAGAGAGTACGGACACGTCCTGCGAGAATATTTTATAAATTTCCATTTTTTGGCCGTTTATTTAAATTATTATTTTTTTTTCAAACGTGAGTTTTCTCTTTTATTTTCTTCTTTTGTTTACAATTTGAGATCTTTGTTTCTCTTGTATTTGTTAAGATTTTTTTTTCTATCATTTTGAGAATTTATTTTTATTAATTATGTATTGTATTTGATTATTATTATTATTATAATTCATTGAGTTTCATTGCACTATATCATGAATGAAAAAAAATCATTTTTTCTTAAATAAAATGTACAACACAAATATAATTATCAGAATATTATTATTTTCTTTGAGGTTGACTGTTTGTTTGGAATGTTCTAAATAAGTGCACTTTTTGACTTTTTATAAAATATGGGTTGGGTTTGAAGTGATGTGGTAGAGAGGTGATGTGACTTAAATAAGATGATGAGACTTAAATAGGATAGTGACTTTTTGACTTTTTGACTTTTTCAAATGATGCCAAACTTAGAACACTCAGGGTTATTTTAGGAATTGACTAATTTAATTAATTTTTTTATTTAAAAAAAAAAGTACAAAAACGTTTATAGCACGGGTTGTGCACGGCATATAAAAAAAAATTAATAATATATTTTTATACAAAAATTAATAATATAGTTGGAGTGCTATTTTTTTAGTGGTAACCCGTGTATGCACGGCATATACAAAAAATCAGTAACATATTTTTATACAAAATAATATAAATAGTTAAATTTTTATTTGCAAATTATGAAAATAAAGAAGATTGAAATTTACAATTTAAGTCTCACAATTTTATCACACTTTATTTATTAATTTTTAATTTGTCACAAATTTAATCATATAACTTTTAACCCCTCTTGTTAGAATTGCAAACTTTAGGTGAGCTCAACCCAAACAACTTGAGTTGAGCTTAAAATTTTTTAAAGATTGAACAATGTAGTTTTAAATTAAGTGAGGATCTATACAAAAATTCAAAAATTCAAATTAAATTTGAGTGGACTTGGGCAGAAACACTAAATAACCTGAGCAACCAAAGCAAAATATTATATAGATATATATACATATAAATTATTTGCTAACTCATTTTTTTAAAACAATAAATAAAATTAATTAAAAATTTAATATTAATAAACAAAAGAAAAGGCAATATACTTAAGATTTCTAATAGAATTTTTCTTGAAAATATTTTAAAAAATACACTTTTTAGAAAGGTCTGACAAGGTTGTTTGGGAAGTCTCATGTTAACTCACTTTTTTATCTTTTTATATTTTTTAGGTCACATCACATCTCTACTTTTCTACACATCTTTTCGTAAAAATAAAAAGTATACTTAATTATCTTTTTTATGTCATATCACATCTCTTCTTTTGTGTATGTATATTCGTAAAAAGTAAAAATGTAAACTTATTTAGCACTTTCAAACTACCACTAAGTTGATATTAAAAACAATTACTTTTTATAATGGCATAAATAATTTAAATATGATTTCTTAGAAATTCTTTTTAATTTAAAAATTACAATAAAATATTAAATAGAATAAAAACAAGTTTCTTACAAAATAAAAGTATTTGAATAAAAAAGTTATATTTTCATTTGATCTGAAAATAATTTTAGATGAATAATAAATTATCACCTATAACCCTCTTTTTTTTATTTTTTTATTTTTTTTCTAAATAAAAAAAGTTTAGCGAACTATCACTTTTAATATTAAAAAAAAATTAATGTTTCTTTCCAATTTATTTTAGCAAAACTAACTTTTTAACAATTTGAGCCAAATATATATTTATTCTTTATTATAGCGATCCCGGTTTTCCCTTTCGTTGTTTAACTGTAATCCGGACTCGGTTCCGTAGATGTGTTGTTGTCTTATTCTCATTCTATCCCTTACTCTTTGTGTTTGAGTTTTGGGTTGTGTTGGGCAAGTCGGGAATGGGTTGGTTGTGTTTAAAACATAGAATTTTTGCCTAGTTTTTGGTCTCTCCGCTCGAGCGGTTCTTTTGACGCTCGAGCGGGCATTTGTTGTTGCTTCTCCGCTTGAGCGGGGGTTTTAGCGCTCGAGCGGGAAAATCACCTTCCCAGTATTTCCTTTGCAGTGTTGGACGCTCGAGCGGGAGTTTGTGTGTCACGCTCGAGCGGGGAGTTTGGAGCTCGAGCGGGGACCTGTTCTGCAAAACATCTGGATGGTTGTATCCGCCGCTCGAGCGGGAGTCTGTGAGTAACGCTCGAGCGGGGGTTTCCACGCTCGAGCGGGGCGACTTGTATATCACACCGGGTTTCACCTTTTTGGATCACTTTTTGATTTCCTTTCTCTCTCTTACTTTTTCAAAACCTCCATTGGAGAGCATCTCACTCTAAAACCTAACTTCTCTCTTAGGATTGATCTAGTTAGGGTGTTTTCCTACCCTTTGGCCTTTGTAAATGTTGTGTTGATCGTCGAGGGCTTCGTTTTGATCCAAGAAAATTAGGATTTGGAGCACTTCCGAATTTTGCTCTTCTTCTCCTTGGGTTCTACATTTGAGGTAGGAATTTCCTTGTTCTTTTTCAATACTTCGTCTACAGATAGACATGTGGTAGTTTTGTATTGCATGAAAATCATATCCACGTTGGATTGGTTTGAAATCATGAGAAAGAACCTAGGGTTGGTTGTTTGAAAATGGTTATTTTATCATTGATGGTTGTTTTGGGCTAATTAGAGTGTAAATTAGCATGTTATAGTTGAAAGAAGAAAAAGCCCTACATTATATTTTGATTTGGTAAATTAAAATGGAGGGTAGTTAACCTATGTTGTAAATCTCTATTGTTAATGTAAGTTGGGTGAAAGTGTTAATGCCTAAGGGGTTAACTTTGGCTTTGGAATGGTTTTGAAATGAATGTTTTTTCTTTGATCAGCAGGTTTTGAAATGAATGTAGTGGACTAATGTGAGTTATGGCTTTATTATCAACGGAATTGGTTTTGTAAAACAAAAGGAGTGGAATTGGTTTTGTGAAAACAAAAGGGATGGAGTTGGTTTTGTGAAAACAAAAGGAAATGGAATTTGTTTTGTGAAATGAGAAAAGTATCTTTGATATAAGTATGAAAATTGGATTGTTGTTTCTTCAGTGTTAAATACACACAAGTGGGGGTTGTATCTTTAACTACCGTGTTAGTGTTGTTGTTGGGTTGTGGTCTCATAGTAATTGAGTCTTTAATAGATGTACTAAATACTTGCATCTAGAGGTTTTGTCCTTGGTCATCGGTGGAGGACGACGTGGTTGTGTTGAATTGTCGTGCATGTACTATACCATTGTTGATTGAACATTGTATGTGAGGAAGTGCTGAGATACATTATATATGTATACTTGCTCGGGGGGGGGGGGGGAATTAATTATGTGTTCATATACTTTAACACATTGCTTGTATCTTGATGGTTTATGTATATGTGTTATACATGTTAGTTATGCCCTGTTGTATTTTGGTTGGTGGTGTATACCTTGCGCTAAAAATCAGAGGTACTGTGACCTTCCAGCTAGCGCCTGGAGAACTGACTGAGCTGAGAATCTAAGGTACCATCCCCTTCCAGCTAGCGCCTGGTAAACTGGTATGTTGTTGTGAGAGGTGTATCTTTGGCTTACTACGCACATAGCTGGTAGAGCAAAGTTTTGTTGGTGTTGTTTCACTGTATCTGAGAATATCATAGACTTGATTAGTTACAGTTTGGAGGGCCGAGTTACTTCATTAGTTGATTGTATACATGTTGGCGGGTTGTTATTTCCCATTTCTATAAAGATATGCATGTATAGTTATGATAGTATTGGAAGCGAGCCGAAATGCCCTTTTGTCTTTTGGAAGTGTGAAGAAAATTGAACATTTTAGAAATATGTTTTGAAAAGTCACATCTGTTGCATGTGTGGAAAATGGAAGAGAGTAATGGGCTTAGTGAATTTATGTCCTAAGTAATTGTTAATGTTATGAAAGAATAGGAATGGGGGTTAATGAAAGGAAAAGAAAGATAAATCGCTTATAGCGTTGAAGGTAATGGTTGTTTTCGAGAAAAGTTCATACATACATACATATATATATATATATATATATTTTGTATAAACTGTCATATTACTATTCTAGTACGAGAATGAGTGTTCATGATCATAGCTATCTGTAAGTTGTTATTGTTGAGGATCATGTTGAGATCCCTACTGGACTATATGTTCATCCCACGTTGTTGAATCTTTTTCAGGTGCTTAGCAGGACGTGCTACAAGATTTGGGGTCTTCTTATTTGTTGGCCACGGGGCCTCTTTGTTGTTGGCGGAATGCCATATGTGTAAAAGGGTTGCACCCTTCTTCGTGATTCATTAATGTTGTAAGCCTGAGGGCAATTTATTTAAGGATGCTCATGTTGTATTTAATCTTCATTCGAATGAGAGAGTTGTTGTTCATTACTTCTAATTGAACATTTGAGTTTATTTCCGCATGTTACCTCTGAAATTGAATTAAATTAAGGAACTTGGTAATGACTTCGAGTAATAAAAAGTGGGGCGTGACATTTATTTTAATTTCTTTAATTGACAATTGAGATAAAAAATATATATATATATATAACAAAATCTATCATGTTTGGTAAGTACTAAAAAAGTTATGTTTCATTCTTTTGATTGTCATTATTGCATAGCACGGGTTGTGCACCAAAATTAGTACTCCAACGATCTAAGGAATAGACAACCCTTTTATATTTTTGATCAAACTCTCAACAAATTTTCTCACAGAAAATATAACTCAATGAAACACTCCACCATGTTTGGTGCACAATAGCCTATTGCCAAAACAGAGCATCTCCAATAATGATAATAAAAAAAATTTACAATTGTATAAACAATTTTAATTTACTTAAAAATTCTATTTTTGAAATGTAGAAACTAAACAAATAAACAATCCAGAAAATCCAATTTTATTAATGAGAGGGTAATTTATAATTGGGCCGAGCTAAAGGCTTCTTTGTGAGTTGGGCCGCCTAATGGACCGGGGTAAGGTTTGATGTAGTCCAGTCTTAGAACTAGCGAGCTTGACCTAGGCGAAGTACGGACCGAGCTATGGATTGAGGGGCTTGGGCCTTGCGTGATCGACCTCATCCTGGTTAGCCTGGTGAGGGATTGCTGCAGTTAGCTCGGTTTGGACAACTAGAACCGAGGTTTACTTGGATCGGGACCGAGCTAGGCACGGCGTGTAGAATCACCGAATTGAGTATGTCAAAGTAAGTGTTAGCTCGGTCATACTGTCATCCAACCGTGATAAAACCATCTCACTTGGTTTAAGCAGTGAGGGGGGTGTTGAAGGATAAGCATTATCTTTTAGGAGTGTGATTCCTAGGAGGACTCTACATGGAGGGATAAGAGTCCTATTAGGATTATGCCACGTGGAACCTATAAAAGCTCACAACATAACCTATGTAGAGGTAACTGAACTTTGATTCTCGAATATACAAAGCTTTTTGTCTATTTTTCTATTTTGCTGACTTAGGCATCAGAGAGGTATCCGGCACACACCCGCCGACTAGCGCACGTTTATGTTTTCAGAGAGTAAAGCGAAGACGTTTGGAGGAACGCAGATTTGATCAACAGGATTATACGAGAAGATAATTTCGTGCTCGTACAATTGGCGCCGTCTGTGGGAATTCCAGAAAGAACAAAACCTCTTGATCAAGTTTTCCTACCTAGTTGGAAGCAATGACGCACAATGAAGACTTGCCACAATCAGCTATTGACGGGCAAACCCCGGAGGGGGGTGGAAGGCGCGAAGGCTTGCCTTCTATCCCTCCCATGGCGGATTTAGAACCCCAGCGACAGAACCCCCGGAGGGATACAAGGGGGAGGCAGGCTAACAGCCCCTGTCGCTCCTAGAGTCCTGAAAGACAGAGGAGGAGGATTGACCCTCAAGTTCTGGAAGATTGCGTGAAGGAGCAAGACGAGCTGATACGAAGGATGGCGGCAGACATGAAGTCAATGAAGCGCTAGATAAAGGGAAAAGAGGTGGCAACAGGAGAGGGGCGCAAAAGCAACATGCCCCCTCGCCACTCGGTAGATCGTGGTAGGCATACCACACCATCACAGGCAGAGAGTAGAAGCCTGAGAACAGGCGACACTCAATCAAGGACTACCAGGACTCGTCACTCCAGGTCTGAGAGAACGAGAATTGAGAGGTTGTATATTGAGAGAAGCACCTATCGGCCCTCGCACACACACCAGACGTCATCTAGGCACACAGAGTTGCCCAGATCATCTGACTTGCGATCTGTGCTTGAAGAAAGGGCACGATGGAAAGAGGATGTCAGGGCACGCGACCCACGCAGAGTTTCAGCCCTTAAACAATTGGCCCCTCGAACGCATGGTAGCGTCGAGGTAGGAATGCCAATGTCGCGCCTTGCTTATGAACCCACAGATAAAGCATTAGCAAGGTTACAGAGCTCGACGTTCGTTTCGGCAATTGAGAACGCGCCACTACCTTCGGGCTTTCACCAGCCCAAATTCACCACTTAGGAGGGGAAGACGGACCCCTACATGCACTTGAGCCACTTTCGCTAGGTTATGGCAGTATACCGGCGAAACGAGGCTTTAATGTGCATCCTGTTTCCATCCAGCCTAGGCGACCTAGGTCTGACTTGGTTCGAAAGGCTACCGGAAGGCAGCATCGCCTCTTGAGCACAATTGGCAGAGGCGTTTGTGACAAGGTTCAGAATGAACACCAAAACACCAGTGGAGATCGACCAACTGCTCTCCATAGACATGGGAGACAAGGAGACGTTGAGATCCTACAACAGTCGTTACTGGGAAACCTTCAACTAGATTGGGAACTGCCCTACAAACCTCGCCATTGCACAATACAAATGGGGCTTGCCGGTCGGCAACAAATTGAGGGACTCAATCACTATGACGCCACCCCTCACGATGTAGGCCTTGATGGAGAGAGTGCACCAGCATATTCGGGTGGAGAAGGATGGCACCCGTGCTAAAGCAAAATCAGGTGCAACAGCAGTGCCAGATAAAAAGACTACGGCAAAAGTCAGCACGGTAGAGCAACCTAACAGGAATGGGTGAGGCAGGCGGTCCAACAGAGAGGACCCAGACAAGAGGAATTTAAGAGTTCGCACTGCCATTACCACAGTGTTCAAAAAACCTATTTACCGAATTCTCAGTGAGATACGCAATGAACCTTTCGTCCGATGGCCAGCTAAGTTGGGAGAAGCACAAAAAGACTATGACGAGAGGTCCCGGTGCACATTCCATAACGAAAGGGGGCACCGCACTGAAAATTGCACGTCGTTGAGGCAGCATTTGGAGGAATTAGTAGCAGCTGGGCACCTGGACCAATACATAGAAGGGGGAACACAGCCAGCCCCCCAGAACCACAACAACCCTAACGGGATGCCGGTCGACGCTCCGCCTCAAGGCGTGATTAACGTAATTCATGGGATATGTAAACCTGAGCAGGTATGTGAGCTCAGGGGGATGATCAAAAAGACTGAGCACTTAAGGGAGGTATTGAGTGCACAACCTGCAATAAAAAAGAGGGAGAACAGAGGCCACGAATGTCATATCTTTTTCAGACAAAGATTTAGCAAGGATATACTGCCTCACAACGATGCACTGGTTGTCACTCTACGCGTCAAGAATTTCGACATCAAGTGGATCTTGATTGACCAAGGAAGTTCATGTGAAATAATGTATTACGAAACCTTCAAACAACTGGAATTGGAAGACAAAGACTTGGCACCAGCAATATCTCCCCTAATTGGATTCAACTCAATGCCAGAGTGGCCAGTGGGCAAGATAATCCTCCCAGTCAGAGCAGGAAGCATGACGAAATAGGTGGAATTTTGGGTATTGAAAGTCCCTTCAACCTACAATATAATTTTGGGGAGAACATGGTTGCATGCCATGCGATCGGTAGCGTCAACCTACCATCAAGTATTGCGGTTCCCCAACGAAGCCGGAGTAATTGAAGAGGTCTTTGGAGACCAGATTATGTCAAAACAGTGCTTCATCACAGTAAATGGTAGTCGCGCTACAAAAGGGTATGTACAGATCGTGGAAGAGCCTGAGAGCAATGAATTATTTACAGACGTTGGCAAGGCAGTGGAAGACTTGGTACAGGTAAGGATAGATGAAAAAGACCCAGAAAAGTTTTTTTTGCTCAGCTCGTCTTTGTCCAGCACTGAGAGAACAGAGGTCGTGGAGTTCCTAACCTCTAACATCGAAGTGTTTTCCTGGACGCCATATGACATGCCTAGCATTGACCCAAACCTCATCTGTCACCAACTGAACGTCCACCCAACTGCCAGACCAATTATACAGCGCACTCGCAGATCAGCACTCCACCATGCTGAAATCATGGCGGAGGAAGTGGGAAACTTGTTGGAGGCAGGAGCTATCAGAGAAGTGCACTATCCCGGGTGGATCTCCAATACCGTTGTAGTGCCAAAGAAGAATGGAAAATGGCGTGTTTGCGTAGACTACAAAACAATCAACAAAGCATGCCCAAAGGATAGCTTTCCCCTACCACGGATAGACCAACTGGTAGACCTGACGGCAGGTCACAATCGACTTAGCTTCCTTGATGCGTACAGAGGTTACCATCAGATCGCTATGTATGAACCTGACCAGGAGGTCACATCTTTTACAACGCCTAGAGGATTGTATTGTTACAAGGTCATGTCCTTTGGCCTAAAGAACGCAGGGGCAACATTCCAACGGATGGTCACCAAGATGTTTGAACCATTGTTAGGCAGAACAATGGAGGCTTACATAGATGACATGGTGGTCAAGAGCAAGGATGAGAAGGACCATCTCAGGGATGTAGGTGAAATGTTCCAGATCTTGAAGAAGAACAAGTTGCGCCTTAATGCATCCAAGTGTGCGTTCGGCGTAGGATCAGGCAAATTCCTAAGCTTCCTGGTGACCAACTGAGGTATAGAGGCAGACCCCTCTCAGATCAAAGCAATCCAGGATCTAGAGAGGCCTAACTCAGTAAAAGAAGTACAGCATCTCACTGGCATGGCAGCTGCACTCAATCGGTTCATAAGTCGGTCGTCAGACAGATGCCGACCATTTTTCCAAGCATTAAAAGCCAAGTTTGAGTGGGATGAAGAATGCGATCGCGCCCTAGAAAGCCTAAAAGAATACATGTCTTCTCCACCATTGCTAGTAACCCCAATACCTGGAGAAGAGCTCTATTTGTACCTGGCAGTTTCACAGCACGCAGTCAGTGCAGTGTTGGTCCGAGCGGAAGGAATCCAACACCTGCCCATCTTTTATGTCAGCAAGACCTTGCTGGGAGCAGAAACTAGGTACTTCTGGAAAAACTGGCCTTAGCCTTAATGATAGCCTCAAAGAAGTTATCACATTACTTCCACGCTCACACCATAATTATCCTAACAGCTATTCCATTAAAAGCTTTGTTTGAGAGGGTGAACTTTTCTGGGCGAATCTTGAAGTGGGCGGTAGAATTGGGACAATTTGATATCAAGTTCCAATCCAGAACCGCAATAAAAGCCCAAGCTTTGGCAGACTTTGTGGCAGAATTCACACCAGGAAGTCATCACATTTGCCCAGTTGACTTGACTGGTACAATCGGAATGGGGACGGAAAGTGTCGCAGTAAATACGCAACCCCTAATACAAGATACCCCGCCACATTGCGAACCATGTAGGCTTGGAGATAAACAGGAAGAGGCAAACCATGCTACACCAGGCAAAGACTCATTAACAAACAAAAACCTGGTACAGTCAGACAGTGAGGGGCAAACAGTAGGTGTGGACTTGGAGGAAAACATCAGCAACACTCACGACCCGAAGACATCATCCGACCCCTCCACTTGCTGGAAGCTATTCGTTGGAGAGATGTGCAAGCTCTTTGTGGATGGAGCATCCAACGGGCACGGTGCAGGACTTGGCATAGTTCTCATCTCACCAGATGGCCGAATAGTGGAACAAGCAGTCAACCTTGGCTTCCCAGCATCAAACAACGAGGCGGAGTATGAAGCACTTTTAGAAGGCCTAAAATCAGCATTTTACATGAAGGCAACTGAGCTAATGGTTTACAATGACTCCCAGCTGGTAGTAAACCAAATTTCAGGTGACTATGAAGTAAAAGATGATAGGATGGTGAAGTATCAAGAGTTAGTCAGAAGGGTGTAGACACCCCATTTTTGACCGTCCTCAAGACTTGGACGTCACCGTTTGAACACTCGGTGATCATCCATGTTTGTGTTCGTCTTGAGTTCCCGGAGATCTCGGCTACGCGCCTTGCCTCAGGATCTCTCGACTCGACTATTTTGTGTCTGGTTTTGCACCAAACACTTGTGTTTTGCCTTAGAGGGGCAGGGAATGGCTTGTGGGCCATCCCCACACTTCACCGGCCATGGCTTGAGGCCACCGGCTGTGTTTTGTTGCCACCGGCCAAATGTTTGGCCGGCCGGCACTATAGATGGCCGGCCGGCTATCTTTTTTTGGTCAATTGCATTTTTGGCCGGCCGACTACTGTGCATCTGCTTTTACAGATATTTTCATGCAGCTGGCATGCACTTGGCTCCCCTCCATACACGTGTATGGAGGGATCTCCCTCTTAGTTAGCTTGTCTTGTAAGCTTACAAGATTGAGCTCTATAAGAGGAGGCTTCCTCTCCCTCTTCTAGGGTTACAAAAATTTCAGAGGAGAGCTCTGGTTTTTAGGGTTAGCATAATTGTATCTATCCTATATCTATTTCTCTCTCTCTTTTTGCCCTTAAGGTGTTTTAGTCTTAGATTTGTACACAAACACCTAGACTTACACCTTCTCTTGGAGCTGAGGTCCTTGAGGCTTGTTTTTGGAGTTTTGGAGCTGATTTGAACCTAAAGAACCAGCTGGTTTTCCATTTTTGAAGAGGGTCTACAAGGGTAAGACTTTGGTCCCTTTTTACCCCATTTTTGCATTGTATTTTTGCCTACCTTACAACTGTTTTTGAGCTTAACATATAACATAGAAAAGTTCTATTATTTAGTGCTCTAAATAGTTTGTTAAGGGTGTTTTAAGTTTTGGGGTTGTTTGACCCCTCTTAAACCTTGTTAGGCCCTTGTTTTGTGCCATTTTGGTTGAGCTCTGGGACCATTGTGTTTGGGCCTCCTCACCACTGAAATCTTAAGGGATTTCAGAGGTGAGGATGGTGCCTTGAGGTCCCAAGAAGGAGAGGGCCACCCCCTCTCCTTGTCCTTGAAAAAGGCCATTTTTGCCTCTTGAGGGAGCACCATGTTTAAGTGTATGTTGACCATGCCTTTGCTGTTTTTTTTGTGCTTATTATGCCATGATTTAGCACTGTTTTGAGTTGGTTTTGGTACACCATGCTTGCTTAGCATACATGCCTTGTAATGCCATGTTTAGGCCTTAACATGCTTTAGATTTTGACCCTTATTCTAGCATGATTTTGGCCAAGCTTTGAGAAGCTTTTGTGTTTGTTTTAGCATGCTTAAGCTCTGTTTTTGGTTGTTTTGGTCGACCATCACATGCTTAGTATAGCCACCTTGCATTTTGGCTTGTTAGCCTTAGGTGTGTGAGTGTGTAGCATGCTTTACTTGCATCTTTTCAGTGGTTTGGAACCATTTACCATGTCATTTCAGTCCTTGTAATATGTTTACATGCTTGCATTTTATCACTCCTTTGATGCTTTAAGAGGTTGTGTTGTATGCTCCATGTTTACGCATTTGTGCATGCCTCCATGAGTAGGTCATTTAGACGCCATCTAAGTGGTTTTTGGGGCTTGCCTTAACATGATTTGGGACTGTTTTGGTCCATTTTGGTCATTTGCTTCATGTGTCATATAATCATACTTTGAGTACTTGGACCAATTACATGCTATGCTTGTCATGTTTGCTTAATTTGGCGTCATCTTTGACATAATTTTCAGAGCTTACATTGCATGCTAATTACCCATGTTTACCTCCTTTTAAGTGTGCTTAAAAATTGTTCCTTTAGGCTTAGGAATTGGTCCTTGTGTGCATGCATGTTGGCATGTCATTGTGCCCTCATTTCCATAGCATTGACCACTGATTTTGGCATGCTTGCGAGCTATCCATGTTAGTTTAAGTCCATCCCCTTTGCTTGTTTGCATGCTCACCTTGTATGTTTGCTTGCATACTTGCATGTACACATCACATTGCTATGTTGCATATTAGTTCACATGCTTAGGATTGCATTGCATTGGCATGCATGCTTCGCCTCTTGAGTTGAGTATGAAAGAGGTTGAGCCCCTTTGTTTGATTATGTGCATTGCATTCCATATCAAAATGCACACTTGATTCTTTGGACCATCATGCATGGAAATGCGCGATTGGCGGTCCGAGAATCGAGGCCCATCTTCTTTTGAGTCATACACATGATAAGGGGTGTGGTTGGTGCATACATCGCTTGAAATGCATTGCCATGCTTTGTTTTGCCCTCTGTTGCTGTCAACGCAGATTCTGCAGGAAGATTTGGCCGGCCGACCATCTTCAGTGCCGACCGGCCATCCATCAGTGGCCGATAATTCAATTTGTGGCCGGTGACCATTCTCCATGGCCGATGACCAATTCCCTCAGCCGGTGGTGTTCCACAGTGTGCAGAGAGCATATCCTAGGATTTGTGCAGCTTTCAGAGGAGCAGAACAGTCAAAGCAGAGGCATCTTGTGTATGGCAGTGACTTTCCGAGCGGAACCAAGCGCGCACGCATTAGACCCTCTTCCCAAGGCTGCTTATTGCTTAAATTAGATTAGTTAATTTGCTTAGCTAGTTTAATTGGTCAGTAATAATTAATTAGCTTGTAGGTTAATTAAGTGTGTTATTCTTTCGGTCCCTCCGAGTGAGGGCAAATTTGTAATAAGTGTGGGTGCGTGTGTGCATGTCTTCCAACCCCCACTTCTTTCTCCCGTTTACTTACCTGCTTTTGATGGTTAGTATTAGGGCATATTTAAATTAACATACCTTATGCTATGCATGCGTGCATCCATACATTTGTCTTACATGCACCGGGCTCGGTACATCATGCTAACTGCATTCGTATTTCAATTCCAAGTTGAATACTTGTTAATTGCAGCATTTCACATGTCATCCCTAGATTAGCTGAGCCTATTCTAGTGACATTCTGTATGCGTTGCATTAGCCATCTTAACATGAACTAAGATCATGCATGATTACTAACTAGTTCATTATTTTGGCACGGAGTACTAGGTGAGCATTTTCGCTTTAGCATCTCGCATGAGTGTGAATGTTTAACATGACAGCATGTTTACCATGTGGCTAGATGCTTATGTGATATAACTGCATGAATGCCTGTGGGTGAAGGTTGGATTGTTTGAGTTGGAACAACTCATTGAAATCCGTGTTTTAGCCTACTTGCGAGTAGCAAATTCCAAACATTTTCCAAACAAACGGATATGCAATGCTTCGTTCCAAATTAGGCGATCTAGTCTATACTTTTGTGTTGTGCACATCACATAGTAATTCTAGCTAATTAATTGGAATAAGAACACATAACGTTTTCAAAATCAGATATCACGGTTAGTAGAGGCGGATCTTCGGATCGGGCGAGAGGGGGTGCTCATAGCTGACCTTCCCCAATCGTACCCAAGTTCCCGAGCCGAGGCAACTTTGGTGATGACGGACACGTGGCCTTTGGCACCGAGTCAGTGTTTCCTAAATTCCCCCATTAAAAATATTTAGGTGGCGACTCTGTATCTGGCAAAGCAGTCCATGTTTGGCACTTCTTTCAAAATCTGTTTTTTCTCAAAACGATTTGCCGGATTTGGACTCTTTGGTTCAGATTAAGAACCATGACAAAATCGAGTCTGAACTGTGCGGCAACATAAGTCCCTCACGCAGGGCGCGTCCACAGTTTCTGGCGACTCTGCTGGGGAGATTAGAGAGCTTGACTCGAACTCGTGATATCTTGTTTTGATTTCACTTATGTGTTTCTTTGCATTGCATGTGCATTGGTGCGCCTAGGACACCGTGTTGGCCATCTGCTATTCCTGAGCGGTTTGCCGGAGGCTTGTCTTGTCAAGGCATGGCCATAAGGCTGACTGGTTGCGGGCTCTACCAGTATGGGAACACAAACCCCGGTTTTATCGGGGCACCCTTTTCGACCATTCGACCTAGTGCATATCGAAATCCATAGTGACCATTCCAAACTAGGACAGGTTGCTTACCCGATATAGGTTGTTTGAAACCGCTGCGTGCATAGTGAAACCCTAGCTCCCGACAAAATAGGACAGGGAAACCCTATCCCAACATAGGGGTGTTTTGGCTCATTTACTTTCTATGTGCTTTTAGAGTGTATCTCTACAGGAACGCAGATATCAGTTTGCAAGTTTAAAAATCAGGCCTGAGGGCACCAGTATCGGTATTTGTGATAATCAGTTATAGCTGTGGATATCCGATTCAGTGTTTTGGGGCAGTGATTTTGGGAAACAGTGGTCAGTAGTAGAGTACAGTTGTTCGGCTACACCTGTGTTTGATCTGTTTGGGCTGAAATGCTTCTTATTTTTCCTTTCAGTTCAGAGAGTTGATACAGAATAGCCAGTGTTCCCCCTTGCTGAGGCAAGACAGATATCTGATCCGTCAGTCACCGTTCAGTACAGTAGACTTATGATGACACAAAATTCGGAGGAAATCGTGGTTATGACAGCCGCATTAGATCAAGGAATCACTCTGCAAAGTGAGACCAATGTTGATGTGCCGCATCCACCCAGGTCGCTTGTTGCGCACCCGGTCTGGACCCCCCAGTTGTATCAGGCTCGTGAGCCCACCACATTCGAATTAATGGGAATGATAGGTGACCTTCAGAGGTCCGTGGCGGATCTCGCTTATGGAATGTCGGCTTCGCCACCACCTGCACCATATGCCGGGAGTTTTGTACCACAGGAGCCCCCGCTATTGGGACGGATTGTGATCGAACTTAGCCAACCCGAGGTAGCCTCCGGCTATGGCAATGACGTATCAACATCAACCCAAACCCTCGATCAGGCTGAGGCCAGAGTTAAGGACAAAATGAAGGCAGATGCCGATCCCATTGAACAACTGCTGTGGGCAGTCGAGGCTTTGAAAGCCGGGGGGATGAGTAAGCAACAGGTGTTCGCAATCATAACCAAAACTGTGGATGATGTTTTCCCCACTCCAGCCGAAGGCGGTACAAGCCAGTCAGAAAATCGGGATAGGCCCCGTCATGCCAGAACAGTTCCTTCCGCTCCCAACCTTACACTTGGGAAAGATCAGAAAGTCAAGACAGTGCCTGCCGACCCTTTCGCTAGTGCGTCTAGCAAGAATTCTCAGCCTTCAAAGTACCTGCCCCGAGGGCGCAGGGTCTTTCACGCTCTTTACATGCCGCTGTCCAAGGCACTCTAGATCCTGGCCGAAAGAGGGCACCTTAAACCCTTGGAGCCTCGGCCTCTCCCGAAGAATCTCCCTCTCACACATGACGCCGCTTTGTATTGCGCGTACCACCAGCAAACAGGTCACGCTACCGATAATTGTTTCCGCCTTCGTCATGAGGTGCAAGATTTGATCGACAACGAGGTTATCCTCCCGCCCACCTCAGCCAAGTCCGTTACTACCCAGCTATTGGATTTTGAGGATACTGATACTGCGAGTATGTAATCAGGGAGTGAACCACCTGCGGGCGGCGCTTAGTGTATTTTTGGATGTGGCGTCTGGCATGCATTTTTGAGCATCTACGATTACTAGTTTTGTAAATTCTGGCTTGGGTGTCGAGTCAGTCTTTTGTTTTGTTTTGAGTCTGTCTCATTGTCTTGAGTCAGTCCTTTTTGCTTAAGGGTCTGTCTTGTTGTAGCGAGTCGGCCCCTTTGTATAGAATGTCAGGTGATTCCGGGGTTGTTGCCTCGAACACCATTTTGTTTGTAATTACTCCTTTTGCTTTCTTTTTGAGTCTGTCTCTGCTGTGGAGCCAGTTGCAACCAGGAAATCTGAATAAAACAGCTGCGGCTATCATGTTTCCGTGCTTATTGCTATTTTGGGCTGGTTGTGCCAGAAGATTTGAATGGAATGACAGTACATTCCACCTGCTCTCTTGTGCCCTGAAAATCATTGTAATGACCTAAGTTTTCCAAAAACCCTTTTGAACACTGCGGTAAAAACGAAGAGGAAGGAATTCCTTGGGTTTTGCAAAACTTTGATCATTTGAGAGAAAGAGAGGCGTGCTAAGCCTTTTAATGAATGAAATCATGCTTGTTAGCGTGAGTACTGAGAAGGACCCTGGTTTGATCCAGATTGGTTCCACACTATTTCAGCGCGAGCGATGTGTCGCTTTCGTAAAAACTTTCAAAAACAAAATGTCTTGTGCGGTCTTGTGAAGACCTGTGTGGAATCGCTCTTGAGATTGTGCAGCCCAGGATCGCTCTCAGCCTCAAGACTCAATCCGTTTGTTTTCGAACCTTGAACCCATTCAGAACGTTCAACGGTCAACCGCCATGTGAGACCTGTGTGGTCAGATCAGAAGCACCCCTCGAACGAGGGGCAGCAAAATATCGGACATGCTCGAAGAGCCGAATACAACAGCCATTCTCCAAGATACAGAGGGCTTCAATCCCAAAACCATTTGGCATGAACTTGTTACACTTTTACCCTTTGAGAGGCTCGCTGGGCCGAAAACCCGGAAGGGCGACCCAGGCAAAAGTTAGAGCAAAAAAAAAAAGAAATACAAAAAGAAAAAAAAAAGATGCAAAAAAAATATACAATACGAAGAAAAAAAAAAAAGAAAAAAGAAAAGAAGCTCGCAAGGTCGAAAACCCGAAACGGGCGCCTTGGCAAAAGTTAGAGCCTAAAAAGTGAAGGTTAAAATACCCGAGTGTACCTTAACCGGAACTACGTAAGGCTTGATTCCCATGTTTGGGATACGTAGGCAACTTCATCCTGAAGTCCAGCCCCCAACGTTTTCATAGCAATTTTGTCCATGTAATGGTTTTGATCATCCTTGCCTTGTCTGAATCCGACGATTCGGTTGTGACACCGGAACTACGTAAGGCTTGATTCCCATGTTTGGGATACGTAGGCGACTTCATCCTGAAGTCCAGCCACCAACACTTTCAAAGTGACTGTGTCCATATATTAGTTTTGACCATCTTTGTCTTCTCTGTATTCGAGAATTCGGTTGCGATCGTCGCTGATGAGGACTGTTTACAATATGCCGCGGCGTTGTCCAGACAAGGGGCAACTTTCCGTTGCCATGAGTCGCCATTCAAACCAGGGGCAATTTTCCGTTGCCGTGCAGTGCCATCCAAACAAGGGGCAATTTTCCATTGCTTCCGATCCAAGGTTGTGCATCTCGAGAGTAAGTTCTGCGCTCGTTGAGCAGTGACCGTTTGCAAAAATAATTTTTGAAAATTTTTACTGAGGTTGACTATTTTCTCGAAAATTGTTCCATCTTTTCCAAAAACTGGACCATATCTTGGACCCAAAAAGGAAAATTTTCAGTGCTCATAACTTGACTTGCATGATTTCAAATCAAAAATTGAACAAGTATGTTAATCTAACTCTCATTTTGGTCAAAACTGTTTTAGTAGAAAACAAAAAATGGTCAAAGCGATGAACCAGGGGCACAGTCGAGTCAGGTGTTCTGTCTTTTCCCCCATTTTTTACCAGCATACCTGTCAGAAGGGCACTCTATTGGCCAGAAGAAGGCACAACCAAAGCTGTCTGTAAAGGGCTGAAAGCCCTCAACAACCTCCGAGCAACGAGGTATTGAACCAAGTGTGGAGCACGAATCGGAATGGATCGAGATACTCCGTTCCCTTACCTGGGACACCGACTGAACGTCGCTGAAAGAAATAGCCGCGAGCCAATAGTATTGGATGTGAACCCGCAACTTCCTATTCATCCATTAATAACCCCGGGGAGGGACGAAAAAAATGAGAGATTAAAGAATAGAGAGGTGTAAGTCGAGAGAAAAGTGAGGAAAAGGGTTTCGAGAGAAAGACCGAGCCTGAGGGCCGAATGATGTGAGAATCACAAATCAGAAAGGGTGGGAAACATACTCGGAGGAACTGGCTCCTCGAGATCTGGGGTCTTTCGTTTTTGTAAACACGTCCGTGTGTTGTGTCTTTTGTTTTGTTCACCTCAACTCTTGTTTTGGGTCTTTTTCGAGCGTGTCTCGTTGTGTGTAGGTTGTGTACCTTTTCTTTGAGTCTTTCTCGCTGTGTTCAGTTGTAGGCTCGATGCCCAGGTTTTTCAATTTCAAAAATCGTTTATGCTCAGAGTGCTGTGCCATTCTCTACATTTAGGAGAAGCAAAAAGAGAAAGGGAAAATTTGGAGCATCTGAGTATGCTTCAACTTCAGCTGGTTTCACCTTTGTAGTCCGGCTTGTCAGATTGGGCTGTTTGTTCAGGGCTTGCCGTGTGCAGAATGAACCGAGTGCTGTGCTATGGATTGTATGCAGATTAATCCTCAGCAGAGTATGGGCTGTATGTTCAGGATAAGCAGTAGTTTGTATGGGTTATTTTGTTGTTAACTGGTTCATTATCTGGTTATTACAATGCAAGCGCTCAATTTTCAGACAACAGATCAATCTCATTTACATTGAGGTGTAATATGATGTAATGCGATGCAATGTATAGATATACAAATATGACACTTTTTCAGAAAAAAAAGGTTTGTTTCATTTCATCATCTTTTTTAAGTACAAAGCTTTGGAAACAAAAATCTACCTGCGGCAGTACAAGGTACCCTAGCTACCAGCAAAAAAAAAGAAAGAAGAAAAGAAGAAAAACAGCAAAAATCTGTATCAATGCCAAAAGGTCTCAGGCCTACAGGTCCGTCCTAGTCCTCTTCCTGGACGAAGGTCCAGGAGCATCATCAGCACCATCATCTGAGTCTGAGCCCGAGCTGTCTCCGGTCTCCTCCTCGGATGACTCAGCCTCCATCTCTACCTCAGCCTCAGACTCCTCATCATCGTCGTCATCAGGAACAGGAGCCCGCAAGTTGCTCCCTATATGAGTGCGCCCCGCTTTGGTGCAGGGGTATACTCTACCATCTTGGGTAGAAACGGGAGGCCCGGCCGGAGCACCACCTACAGGAGGAATCTGGAAGGGATACTAAAAAGTACAAAAGGCAAATGCATCAGAATACTGTGAACAGTTTATCAGTGCAGAATGCAGTGTATGAGTACAGTGTGTGAATACTGTGAACAGTTTATCAGTGCAGATCCAGTGTATGAGTACAATGTGTGAATACTGTGAGCAGTTTATCAGTGCAGAATGCAGTGTATGAGTATAGTGTGTGAATACTGTGAACAGTTTATCAGTGCAGAATGCAGTGTATGAGTGCGGTGTGTGAATACTGTGAACAGTTTATCAGTGCAAAATGTAGTGTATAAGTACAGTGTATGAATGTCGTGAGCAGTTTATTAGTGCAGAATACAGTATATCAGATGTTGTGAGGGCAGTGTGTCAAGTGTCGTGTTGTGCGTCAGGGTATATGAAGCAGTTTATGTATGGTTTGAGACTGCGGTTGAAGAACATACCGGAATGCCATAGATGGCTAGAAGATCGAAGCTCCACTGGAACATCCCCATCATAGAGGCAGCTAGCTCTAGAGACTAGCGGGTGTACTCGGAGGAAGCCTGCAAAAGTATTAAATGCATCAGTATTCTGCGGAATATCAAATAAGATGAAATGACAATCCAAGATGCAAGATGAAGTAGTACATACCGAAGGCAAGTCGTAGAACCCGACTAACTCGTGATCAGCCGGAGGGGGAGCAATGGTGTAACAAGCCCGCGAGGGACCTCGCTACAGTTCGGACTCGATTTTTGTTGCGGTTCTAAATCTGAACCAAAGAGTCCAAATCCGGCAAATCGTTTTGAAGAAAAACAGATTTTTGAAAAGTAGTGCCAAACATGGACTGCTTTGCCAGATACAGAGTCGCCACCTAAATATTTTTAAAATGGGAAATTTAGGAAACCCTGACTCGGTGCCAAAGGCCACATGTCCGTCATCACCAAAGTTGCCTCGGCTCGGGAACTTGGGTACGATCGGGGAAGGTCAGCTATGAGCACCCCCTCTCGCTCGGTCCGAAGACCGGCCTCTACTAACCGTGATATCCAATTTTGAAAACGTTATGTATTCTTATTCCGGTTATTAGCCTAGAATTACTATGTTATGCGCACAGCAAACAAGTATAGACCAAATCGCCTAAGTTGGAATAAGACATTTCATGTTTGTTTTGAAAATGGTTTGCTACTCGCAAGTAGGCTAAAATGCAGGTTTTGCCACCCTCAAGTGGGCTTTAGAAAAGACGGTTTTGTCACTATCTAGTGGGCTTTAAAACTCACAGTTTTAATGCATTATCCCAATTTAGGCAATTTGACCTCCATCCACAGGCATTCAAGCAGTTATATCACATAAGCACTTAGCCTCATGGTAGTCATGCTATTATGGCAACATACACACGCATGCGATATGCTAAAACATAAAAGCTCACCTAGTACTCCAAGCCAAAACAGAAACTAGTTAGTAATCGTATGCATGATCCTAATTCATGTTAAGTGGCTAATGCAACACATGCAGAGATGTAATCTAGACAGGCTCGGCTATCCTAAACATGGCATGTGAAATGCTACAACTATCACGTATTCAATTTGGAATTGAAATACAGATGCAGTTTGAATGATGTACCGAGCCCGGTGCATGTAAACAAATGCATGGATGCACGCATGCATTGCATAAGGTATGCTAAAATAGATATGCCCTAATCTACCATCATAAGCAGGTAAATAAAAGGGAGAAAGAAGTGGAGGTTGGAAGGCATGCACACCACTCACACACACTTATTACAAATACGCCCTCACGCGGAGGGACCAAAAGAATAATACAGTCTGAATACTAAATTAATTATTACAAAACTTCTAATTAATTAACAAATTAAATGCAAAAAGGAGGTGGCCGCAGCCTTGCCTCGAGATGCGTGAATAATGTATGTTTGGCTCGCCTTGCTTGGAAACCCGCACCATGCCACTGTTGCCTCTGTTTACACTGCCCTACTCCTCGAAAATTTGCACAGATCCCAAGGATGCTTCCCTGGACACTTTGGAGCACCACCGGCTGAAGAGAAACACCACCGGCCGAAGGATATGATCACCGGCTACATATTATGCTATCGGCCAGTAATTCTTTGCCGGTCGGCACTTAACAGTGCCGGTCGGCCAAAAATTCCTGCAGAACCTGCAATTGACAGCAGCAGAGGGCAAGCAGTGTATGGCATGGAATTTCAAGCAAATGTGTGGATGGACACACTCCCTATCATGCAATGGACTCAAGGGAGCATGGCCCTTGACCCCCGGGCCATCAATCACGCATTTCAATGCATGATGACCCGAAAGCCAAGTTAGCAACTTTAATATCAAATGAAATGCAAGCACAAAACACATCAAAAGCCCCAACCTCTATCATCCTTGATCAAGAGGCGAGGGATGCATGCCAAATGCAACCTAGGCATGTGATCTAGTATGCAACATGGGCATGCAAATGAACAATGTATGCTAGGCACGCAACCTAAACATGTAAACAAACATGGTATGCAACAACATGCAACGATGGACTTAAACTAACATGGATAGCTCGCAAGCATGCCAAAATCAGTGGCCATAATCATGGAAATGAAGGCACAAAATGCACACACACATGCATGCAATCATGGTCCAACACCTTAAGCATAAACAAGGCAACTCTTAAGCACACTTAAAGAGGCTAAGTATGGACATATAGCATGCAACGTAAGCTCTGAAATCATGTTATAGGAGGTTCCAAACCAACTAAATAAATCAACAAAGCATGCAACAATGCTCACACATTCACATACTTGAAGCATATAAGCCGCAAAATGCAAAGAGGCTATATAATGCATGCTAGGATCGACTCAAACAACTTAAGACAGACCTAAAGCATGGCAAAATAAGCACAAAATCTTCACAAATCTAAGCCTAAAACATGCTCGAACAAAGGCTAACAACCTAAGGCATATTAAGGCAATTACAAGGCATCACATGGTAGGTATGCTAAGCATGCACCAAACTGAAAAATACCCTTCTACAATACTGATGAGGGACCAAAAATATGACTACCCACAGTAGATGACAAGCCCCAAATCAATATACAAACATGCTCAAAATGCAATGCAAGATTAAGGCCCACAAAGGGGTATAATATGAAGTACCAAAAGGGTGCACCAAACAGCCAAAGACCCTTCATGAGACATGTAGAGGGGGGCAAAATAAGACACTTTTCAGGCCTGTCGAAGGCCCAAAAACAGAAGCATGGTAGGCTAAAGAAACATGCAAAAAAAATAGGGACCAAAGAGGGTATTGAAGTTAGTCATGCATGGAGGTCCCAAACAGTGTTGAGCCCTTCTTCAATGTTGAAGAAGGGCTCAAAATAAGCCTCTTTGTAGTTTACATCGAAGCTCAAAAATACATGCAACTATGGCTTAGATATGAACCAAGAAAATGCTAGTTTTGGGGAAAAGTGTGCTTACCCTTGTAGACCAACAAACCAGCACCTCTTGGACCAAGTTTTGGTGCTCCTAAGCTCTGCAAATGACCTCCCAAATTCTGGAAATGGAAGTGGTGGTGTTGTGCTATGGGTTGGTGAAGGAATGGCCCAAGAACAAGGGTGTTTGGAGGTTGAATGAGAGAGATATAGTGAGAGATGGAGGGATATATGTATCTATATCAGATATGTATCTATATCTCTGATTTTTTGCTTAAGAATCTCTAACCTCTAACAATGGAGGAGGAGTGCTCCTTAAATAGGCAAAGGCAAAGGTTCTTGGCTTCTCCAAGAAGCCAAATGAAAGGGGCAAAGGGTGCAAAGGGTTTGTGGCTTCTAGAGGAAGCTAAAACAGCTGGCCAAGCTTCTCCAAGAAGCTTGGCCAAAGGGTTCAAGCTTCTAGAAGCTTTTGGGGGTTCAAAGGTGCAAAAGGGTGCAAAATAGCCACATATATGCACGTAGAGCTGGTTCTGTGCATCCCAGCTGGCACAGCTGGCATGCACCATGCCTGAGAGGGTCAAAAGGGTCAGGTCGGCCATAAAAGAGGTCATCGGCACAATATATTGCCGGTCGGCACAATATAGTGCCGACCTGCACTTTATTCTGGCCGGTCGGACAAATAGAGTGCCGATGGGTGGCCGGTGAGGTCAAAAAGTGCCGGTGGATGGCCAGATTGAAGCCCCGGAAGTTAGCTTTCCAATGGCGCAAACCTTGCATCAAAATTCCTCCTGTGCAAAAAGTTATGCCCTTTTCCGTGAAGCCGCGCAGACTCGATCCAACCGGGATGATGCCCAGCTTCAACCCATCATATCTCCTCCACCCGGATTTGGCTCTAGGATATTCTTGAACCAAAAATGAAGCCCCGGAAGTCTTCTTTCCAATGGTAGTGGCCTCATAGCTAAATTCCAAGTATGCAATTGAATAAGCCTGATTCAGCGAGAGCCGCTCGACTTTCTTCTACCCGGATTCATGGCGAACTTCTTCTCCAACCTATTTTCTCCCCTCCTCTCCTCTTTTCTTCAACTACAAACCCCTAAACAAAGTGTTTTGAAGGGTTTGCCTCTCTCCTTGTCGAAGAAACTGAACCTGTGCCCTGCACATCTCTCAACACCGAGCAAACCATCAGTAATGCCTAAGTCTTGAGGGCGGTCAAAAACGGGGTGTCTACAAATGGGAATCTGGTAAGTCGCCCCACCCTGCCCCCAGCATGTCATCGAAGTAGGGAGCGCCAGCCAACTAGCCCCCCGTCCCCTCCGAGCTCCACCCCTGCCACGGACTCGAGTTGTCCTCGATGTCCCTGTTCCTGCTCCCGCTCCGGCCGCTGGCGCCGTTGGCCTCTCTCTCTCAGCTCGACAGCCACCGCTCAGAGGCCGCATGATGAAGGTCCGGATATACTCCGAGTAGTCGCCCTCGCCCCTGAAACCATCTGCCTCCCAGCCAATCGTATAGTCGGTCATCTGCCCGGGAGTGAATCTCTCTATCTCCCTCATGTGCTCGGGAGGGTGAACCGGGACTATCTGCTCCGGTAAACCTAGGGTCTGGTGCAGGAAATGCTCACCCAGGTACCAAGCTCGACAGACCGGGCCCTCTAGCAAAATCCAGAAACGCGAGGTCTCCTCAGCACCAGCAAATCGGTCCCGAATCGTCGCTGGCAATGGAGCCCAAGGCTGTCAGGTGATCTGAAAATGAGATACAGTTTGTTATCTACTGTTATTGAAAATACAGTGTAAAGCGAAGTTTAAATGAACTGCAAGTTGAACATACCTCTGCGGGGGTGATGGTGTCGAAGTAGCGGCGGAAAAAGATAAACGTCTCCCGGGGCCTCCGCACGCACCTCCCATCAAAGCGGCGCGAGAACGGGACGACGAGAGGGGTCTCCACGTCAGGCACTGGGGCAAGCCTGGGAAAGTAGGCGTAGACCCACAACTGCAGAGCAAATACCAGTATACTTATCAGATAAAGCAGAATATAGAATAGAGTAGAAATAGCAGGACCGTGTATTGTGAGGTGTATTGTGCAGAGTGTACAGTGTGAGCAGTGTACAGTCAGTGTAAAACAGAGTATGTGTGTGCCGTGTGTGCAGTATACAGTCAGTGTGAAGCAGACCACAGTGTGTGCAGTGTACAGAGTACAGAAAATGTAAAGTAGAAATGAAAAGCAGAGAAGAAAACATACCTCCCAAGCTCGCCAGTAGCCCCCAAGCAGCTGTCCGCTGCAACGGGAGGCTGAGCTCATGTACCCGTACAGAGTGGCCAAGGTAGCGCCACCCCAGTTGTAGCGCAAGATCCGGGTGACATCCACGAGAGCGCTGAGCAGGCAGAGGGGCACAGTGTTCGCCTGGTCGGTGAAAATGGTCGTCCCCGGCAGGAACATGAGGAAGCCCCGCGCATATCGCTCCACCGCCTCCTGAGTCATCGGAGCCTCCTCGACTAAGGCTGGCTGGACTCTGAACTGGACCTCGAACCATGAATATCGAACGAAACCGGGACGTGCGAGAGGCGGCACCTTGCCGAACAGGTAGATTTGAGCAGCCTCCCACTCGTCCATGTCAGTGTCGAAGGGGATCGAATCACCCCCTATCCCGATGCCAGTGAGCATCGAGAAGTCGTAGGGAGTCATCGTCATGTCTCCCGTAGCAGAGAAGTGGAAGGAATCGGTGGTGTCCCACCACCTCTCCGCTAGAGTGGCAAGGAGAGGCCTGCTCGTGGTGAGTCTGGAAAGCCCTCTGCAAAATGCACCGAAGCCGGCCTTGCGAAGCAATGCTAAATGTACAGTTTTGAAAAGCATTCAGAATTGGTATAGATACAGCATGTGTGCATGTTTTCAGATTCAAACAGATACCGGGTGCCGGTGTGCTTACAGTGAACTACAACGTGTGACGTGTCAGCGTGTTTGGGTGTTTCAGTATAGATACAGCATGTGTGCACGTTTTCAGATTCAAACAAACACCGGGTGCCGTTGTGATTGCAGTGAACTACAGTGTGTGTTGTGTCAGTGTGTTTGAGTGGTTCAGGGCCAGTGCAGTGTGTGCGCACGTGTCAAATTCAAATAGATATTAGTTGTGAGTGTGTTCACAGTCAACTACAGCATACAGTGTATCGGTGTATCTCAGCTAAGCAGTTAAAGAACATAATCAGCTATGGCAGTTACGTGTTCTATATTGCGGAAAATAAAACAGAGAAATGAATATACCTCGGAAGCGCCGAAGGACAGATGTGACGTCGGCTCGCGCAAGAGAAGCTCTGGAGGCATCGCCCTATCAAAGCTCCTGAACTAACGGAGTCCGTCTGGAGGCAGGACGTGGATCGCCGGCCGGTAGGTCGCCGGGTCGAACAGGCGCACGCTCAGGGGGAGAAGCTCGGCCTCCGGGTCCATCTCATGCTCCGGGGGAGTCCCACCCCGTGGAATATCGTCTGCCATGTCAAAAGTAATGAGAAAATGGCCGGAAAAGTGAAAACAGGGCTAGAATGCGAAAAGTCAACAAAAAGTCAACCCCAGGAGGGCGAAAAATGGCCGAAAAAGCCGGAATGTGGAAAATGTACGGAAATCAAGGAAAACTTGGGGGAAACAAACCCCAAGAGGCGGAAATTGAGAAAACTACACCGAAACGAAGTTTCGATCGGATGAAAATGTTCGAAACGCGAAGGTATACGCGAATCGAACGACGAAACGGGGCCGAAAACACAAGAAAACGGGAGAATGAAGAGAAGAAAATGCTCTAGAGAGAGAGAGGGCAAAATTTCGGCCAATGAATATGAATAGAATAGGGTTTGGAACCCTATTTTAAAAGACCCAAGCCAAAAAGACAAAACTGCCCCGATTCAGGCATTTTTGGCCGGTCGGCTACATTTTTGGTCGGCCGATCAAATATTTGGCCGGTGATGTGTTTTGGTGGCCGGTGGATGGCCAGTGACTTCCCCTTCTGGCCGGTAAGCCTTCTACAACCTTGTTTGGGTCAGATGTATGGTTTGGGACCTTCATTGCTCAAGAAAGTGCAAGAAAGTGCATTTCCGAAGTTCAACCGGCCTTCGTTTTGACTTCAAACTGTGTCTTCTGTGCGTGACGCTCGAATACGGGTGTGGTGTATCCTTTTTGTCTCTTGCAAGAATCAAAAGTTGCCCCCGTATGCATTGTCTTGCATTTGCATACCTTACTTGCGTTGTTTCGCACTTTAATGCCTGGTCTGGCGAGACCTTAAACACGCACGGTCTGGCAAGACCTTAAACATGCTCGGTTGGTGCTTGCATGTCGGCACGCGTTGTAGCACACGTCATCCCTTGCATTATCATGCATTGCATTACAACGCTTTGTCGTGAACGCACGCTGGTTATGCGTTATGTCGTTCGTATTGTTACACACACATCTTGTAAGTGTCGCCACATGTCATACTCACGCTATTTTGCGCATCTCATTGCATTTTGCATGCATTCGATCGCACTGTCTTGTGCACTCGCGCTGTTTAGCGTATCGCACTGTTTTGTGCATTTCAAATCACTCGCGCTATTTAGCATGTCGCACTGTTTTGTGCATTCAAATCACTCGCGCTGTTTAGCGTATCGCACTGTCTTGTGCATTTCAAATCAATCGCGCTATTTTGCGCATCTCATTGCATTTTGCATGCATTCAATCGCGCTATTTTGCGCATCTCATTGCATTTTGCATGCATTTCATCGTGCTATTTTGCGCATCACACCGTCCTGTGCACTAGACGGTCTAGAAGACCTTAAATCCTTGGAAGGTGCAAGACCTTCGGTGCATTGGTGTGCACAGTTCATTTGCATTGTCATGCATTTCAAAAGCCGCGCATTGCCGCGCATTTCAGGTACATGCATTGTCATGCATCTCAAAAGCCGTGCGTTGTCAAAATCATGCCTAATCATGCATTCAAAATAACAAAGCTCATGCATTTCAAGCGACTTGCGTTGTCGCGCACTCCATGTATCATGCATTTCAAAAGCAAAAAAAAAAAAAAAAGCAAAATACTGCATATGTCATGCATCATTTTAAATATTGCATATGTCATGCATTATTCCATTGTATATTGCATATGTCATGCATTTATTTTAAATAGTGCATATGTCATGCATTCATTGTGAATATTGCATATGTCATGCATTTCATTGTAATTTAGTGCATATGTCATGCATTTCCACTGTAAACATCCATCCCAGTGCATATTGTAAATATTGCATTGTAGCTTGCATGCACCCATTGCATCACCTCCATCTATGGCTTGCGCCTTTCCTTGTTAAGCTTGGTTTGGTATGTGCTCATACTTTTCACGTTAAAGCACAGTTCTGCATGTGTACGCGCCTATTCCTTGATGAACTTGGTTTGAGGGTGGCGGCACCTTTTCTATGTTAAACATGGCTTGTTTGTGTCCATGCCTTTCCTAGGCAAAATACGGTTTGGCCCCATATCCATTGTATATATTACATTATAGTGTAATTTTTGCATCCAGCATTAGGATCATTGTTCTTTCGTTAGCGGGTTGTTTCCCCACTCATGTCATTCCACCCAATACTTGTTCTTGTGTCCGTCTACATCACTCATAGTTCTGCATGTGTACGCGCTTTGAGGGTTGCGGCACCTTTTCTATGGTAGATGGACTTGTTACTTCCATCAATCTATTTGACATTTGTGTGGTTTTGAACCGCTCATGATTGGATCATGATTCAATTGCATTGCATGTCATTTGCATTGTTTCAATTGCATTGCATTTTCATTTGCATTATTATACATAGTTTTGTATATATTGCATATCATTTTGCATTCATTTTGCATGTTATGCATGTTGCTAACAATATTGTACCTGTTAAGTTACTTTCTTTGGCAGGCACGATATTGTATGTACGGTTCATTTGAGGCTGGTGCAACTAGACGAACCGGGCAGGTACTGTATTCTCCGAGTGAGACGTATCGAGAATTGCATAATTCTCTTATATCCTTCCTGCATTGTAGTGTAGTTGGATTCGTGTTTGCTAGCTTAAAACTGTCGCATGATATGCTTCGTTACAGCTTTCTTTGCATGATCATAAGTTATGTTCGGCTTTGTGCATTGTCTTGCATTTTGCCCCTGCCTTCGGGCGTATATCTTGTTTGTCTTGCATGCTTTGTCTAAGTCTTCGGCCTTGTCAAAAATGGGTCGTCTCTGGGCATTGACATTCACTTCCGTCATTGTTATGACTTTTGAGTTCTGTCAAAGAGGGGCAACTGTAGACATCCCATTTTTGACCGTCCTCAAGACTTGGACGTCACCATTTGAACACTCGGTGATCATCCATGTTTGTGTTCGTCTTGAGTTCCCGGAGGTCTCGGCTACGCGCCTTGCCTCAAGATCTCTCGACTTGACTGTTTTGTGTCTGGTTTTGCACCAAACACTTGTGTTTTGCCTTGGAGGGGCAGGGAATGGCTTGTGGGTCATCCCCACACTTCACCGGCCATGGCTTGAGGCCACCGGCTGTGTTTTGTTGCCACCGGCGAAATGTTTGGCCGGCCGGCACTATAGATGGCCGGCCAACTATCTTTTTTTGGTCAATTGCATTTTTGGCCGGCTGACTACTGTGCATCTGCTTTTACAGATATTTTCATGCAGCTGGCATGCACTTGGCTCCCCTCCATACACGTGTATGGAGGGATCTCCCTCTTAGCTAGCTTGTCTTGTAAGCTTACAAGATTGAGCTCTATAAGAGGAGGCTTCCTCTCCCTCTTCTAGGGTTACAAAAATTTCAGATGAGAGCTCTGGTTTTTAGGGTTAGCATAATTGTATCTATCCTATATCTATTTCTCTCTCTCTTTTTGCCCTTAAGGTGTTTTAGTCTTAGATTTGCACACAAACACCTAGACTTACACCTTCCCTTGGAGCTGAGGTCCTTGAGGCTTGTTTTTGGAGTTTTGGAGCTGATTTGAACCTAAAGAACCAGCTGGTCTTCCATTTTTGAAGAGGGTCTACAAGTGTAAGACTTTGGTCCCTTTTCATCCTATTTTTGCATTGTATTTTTGCCTACCTTACAACTATTTTTGAGCTTAACATATAACATAGAAAAGTTCTATTATTTAGTGCTCTAAATAGTTTGTTAAGGGTGTTTTAAGTTTTGGGGTTGTTTGACCCCTCTTAAACCTTGTTAGGCCCTTGTTTTGTGCCATTTTGGTTGAGCTCTGGGACCATTGTGTTTGGGCCTCCTCACCACTGAAATCTTGAGGGATTTCAGAGGTGAGGATGGTGCCTTGAGGTCCCAAGAAGGAGAGGGCCACCCCCTCTCCTTGTTGCCCTTGAAAAAGACCATTTTTGTCTCTTGAGGGAGCACCATGTTTAAGTGTATGTTGACCATGCCTTTGCTGTTTTTTTTGTGCTTATTATGCCATGATTTAGCACTGTTTTGAGTTGGTTTTGGTACACCATGCTTGCTTAGCATACATGCCTTGTAATGCCATGTTTAAGCCTTAACATGATTTAGATTTTGACCCTTATTCTAGCATGATTTTGGCCAAGCTCTGAGAAGCTTTTGTGTTTGTTTTAGCATGCTTAAGCTCTGTTTTTGGTTGTTTTGGTCGACCATCACATGCTTAGTATAGCCACCTTGCATTTTGGCTTGTTAGCCTTAGGTGTGTGAGTGTGTAGCATGCTTTACTTGCATCTTTTCAATGGTTTGGAACCATTTACCATGTCATTTCAGTCCTTGTAATATGTTTACATGCTTGCATTTGATCACTCCTTTGATGCTTTAAGAGGTTGTGTTGTATGCTCCGTGTTTACGCATTTGTGCATGCCTCCATGAGTAGGTCATTTAGACGCCATCTAAGTCGTTTTTGGGGCTTGCCTTAACATGATTTGGGACTGTTTTGGTCCATTTTCGTCATTTGCTTCATGTGTCATATGATCATACTTTGAGTACTTGGACCAATTACATGCTATGCTTGTCATGTTTGCTTGATTTGGCATCATCTTTGACATAATTTTTAGAGCTTACATTGCATGCTAATTACCTATGTTTACCTCCTTTTAAGTATGCTTAAAAGTTGTTCCTTTAGGCTTAGGAATTGGTCTTTGTGTGCATGCATGTTGGCATGTCATTGTACCCTCATTTCCATAGCATTGACCACTGATTTTGGCATGCTTGCGAGCTATCCATGTTAGTTTAAGTCCATCCCCTTTGCTTGTTTGCATGCTCACCTTGTATGTTTGCTTGCATACTTGCATGTACACATCACATTGCCATGTTGCATATTAGTTCACATGCTTAGGATTGCATTGCATTGGCATGCATGCTTCGCCTCTTGAGTTGAGTATGAAAGAGGTTGGGCCCCTTTGTTTGATTATGTGCATTGCATTCCACATCAAAATGCACACTTGATTCTTTGGACCATCATGCATGGAAATGCGCGATTGGCGGTCCGAGAATCGAGGCCCATCCTCCTTTGAGTCATACACATGATAAGGGGTGTGGTTGGTGCATACATCGCTTGAAATGCATTGCCATGCTTTGTTTTGCCCTCTGTTGCTGTCAACGCAGATTCTGCAGGAAGATTTGGCCGGCCGGCCATCTTCAGTGCCGACCGGCCATCCATCAGTGGCCGATAATTTAGTTTGTGGCCGGTGACCATTCTCCATGGCCGGTGACCAATTCCCTCAGCCGGTGGTGTTCCACAGTGCGCAGAGAGCATATCCTAGGATTTGTGCAGCTTTCAGAGGAGCAGAACAGTCAAAGCAGAGGCATCTTGTGTATGACAGTGACTTTCCGAGCAGAACCAAGCGCGCACGCATTAGACCCTCTTCCCAAGGCTGCTTATTGCTTAAATTAGATTAGTTAATTTGCTTAGCTAGTTTAATTGGTCTGTAATAATTAATTAGCTTGTAGGTTAATTAAGTGTGTTATTCTTTCGGTCCCTCCGAGTGAGGGCAAATTTGTAATAAGTGTGGGTGCGTGTGTGCATGTCTTCCAACCCCCACTTCTTTCTCCCGTTTACTTACCTGCTTTTGATGGTTAGTATTAGGGCATATTTAAATTAACATACCTTATGCTATGCATGCGTGCATCCATACATTTGTCTTACATGCACCGGGCTCGGTACATCATGCTAACTGCATTCGTATTTCAATTCCAAGTTGAATACTTGTTAATTGCAGCATTTCACATGTCATCCCTAGATTAGCCGAGCCTATTCTAGTGACATTCTGTATGCGTTACATTAGCCATCTTAACATGAACTAAGATCATGCATGATTACTAACTAGTTCATCATTTTGGCACGGAGTACTAGGTGAGCAATTACGCTTTAGCATCTCGCATGAGTGTGAATGTTTAACATGACAGCATGTTTACCATGTGGCTAGATGCTTATGTGATATAACTGCATGAATGCCTGTGGTTGAAGGTTGGATTGTTTGAGTTGGAACAACTCATTGAAATCCGTGTTTTAGCCTACTTGCGAGTAGCAAATTCCAAACATTTTCCAAACAAACGGATATGCAATGCTTCGTTCCAAATTAGGATCTAGTCTATACTTTTGTGTTGTGCGCATCACATAGTAATTCTAGCTAATTAATTGGAATAAGAACACATAACGTTTTCAAAATCAGATATCACGGTTAGTAGAGGCCGATCTTCGGATCGGGCGAGAGGGGGTGCTCATAGCTGACCTTCCCCAATTGTACCCAAGTTCCCGAGCCGAGGCAACTTTGGTGATGACGGACACGTGGCCTTTGGCACCGAGTCAGGGTTTCCTAAATTCCCCCATTAAAAATATTTAGGTGGCGACTCTGTATCTGGCAAAGCAGTCCATGTTTGGCACTTCTTTCAAAATCTGTTTTTTCTCAAAACGATTTGCCGGATTTGGACTCTTTGGTTCAGATTAAGAACCGTGACAAAATCGAGTCTGAATTGTGCGGCAGCATAAGTCCCTCACACGGGGCGCGTCCACAAAGGGAAATCATGAAATTCGAAGTAGTGCGGATAGAGCAGATCGGCCAGGAAGAAAACAGTAGAGCAGACGAACTAGCAGGCTTTGCTTCAATGGCAGATACATCCATCCCACATCCATTATTGATCGACTTCCTGCCAAGACCAAGCATTGAAGAACCCGAAGCAGCTGAGATATGTTGCGCCGAACTAGGCCCTTCATGGATAGATCTCATTATAGTATTCTTAAAAGACGACGTCTTACCTAAAGAGAAGAAAGAAGCCAACAAGATCAGAGCAAAGTCACAGCGATTTTGGCTCTCCCTATCAATGGCCTTGTACAAAAAATCCTTCACAGGACCTTACTTGAAATGTGTCCATCCCAATAAGGTCGAAGCATTCTTGTCCGAGATACACGAAGGCATATACGGAAGCCACAAGGATATTGGTGGCCTTACATGCAAGCAGATTCAGAGAAGTATGTCAACAAGTGCGAGAAATGTCAGAAGTTCGCACACCAAATACATCAACCAGCCAGAGAGCTTCTACCATTAACTAGCTCATGGCCCTTCGCAATGTAGGGGCTTGGACATAGTAGGACCACTTCCAACGGCACCCGGCAACAGAAAGTTCTTTCTTGCAGCAACAGACTACTTTACAAAATGGGTGGAAGTAGAAGCACTTGCCTCTATAAAAGAGAAAGATGTGAAGAAGTTTGTTTGGCAGAATATCATCACTCGGTTTAGCATACCCAAGGCTCTAATATCAAACAACGGCACTCAGTTCGATGGCAAAATTTTTAGAGGCGTTTGTGAAAAATACAAGATAGAATTCTACAATTCTACACCAGCATACCCCCAAGCAAACGGCCAGGCAGAAGCATCAAACAAAGTCGTCTTGGATGGATTGAAGAAAAGGTTAGAGAAAGCAAAAGGCAAGTGGCTGAGGAGCTCCCTCATGTTTTATGGGCCTATCATACCACACCTCGGCAGTCAACGGGAGAAACTCCTTTTTCCTTGGCCTATGGCATGGAAGCAGTAATCCCACTAGAAGTTGGCCTCCCCACTATTAGAAGTGAAAATTTTGACCCAGACTTAAATGGAGAAGCCATAGCATTGGAGCTTAACCTTGCAGAAGAGAGAAGAAAAGAGCACTGGTTCACATCGCCTCATGCCAGCAAGAGTTATCCAGAAAATATAACAAGACAGTACATCCGAGGCAATTCAAGATTAGAGATTAGGTGCTGTGCAAAGTAATGGGAAATACTCTAGTCCCTGGAGATGGCAAGTTAGGGCCTAATTGGGAAAGGTCCATACAAAGTGGTTGGCTTAGCAGGAAAAAGGGCATATCACTTGGAAGATAGAGACAACAAGGCAATTCCCAGGCCATGGAACACTGTCAATCTCAAATTATTTTATTTTTAGCTTTTCTTTAAAGTACTTGTAATTTTTCTTTTTTCAATAAAGCAAGTAGTTTCCTTTTCAGCATATTAGTTTTCTTCTGTAAAAGATGTTTTAGTAAGCTAAGGGCAATAAAAGCAATGTTGGCTGGAATAACCAACACTTGGCTCTAGGTTGTCAGGAATAACCAACTTTGAGCTCTCTTCAGCCAAGATCAGGATCTAGGCTGAAGAGTTTGGCTGGAAAAACCAACACTTACTTCTCCTAAGCCAAGATAAGGATCTGGGCTGCAGAAAGTTTGGTCAGAATAAACCAAACACTTTACTCTAAGTTGGCAGGAATAACCAACTTTGAGCTCTCTTCAGCCAAGATTAGGATCTAGGCTGAAGAGATTGGCTGGAAAAACCAACACTTACTCCTCCTAAGCCGAGATAAGGATCTTGGCTGCATGAAGTTTGGCAGGAATAACCAAACACTTCACTCAAGGTTGGCAGGAATAACCAACTATGAGCTCTCTTCAGCCAAGATTAGGATCTAGGCTGAAGAGGTTGGCTGGAAAAACCAACACTTAGTACTCTTCAACCGAGATAAGGATCCAGGCTAAAGAGAGGTTGGTTGGAAAAACCAACACTTAGTTCTCTTCAGCCAAGATAAGGATCCAGGCTGAAGAGTGGTTGGCTGGAAAAACCAACACTTAGTACTCTTCAGCCGAGATAAGGATAAGGCTGAAGAATGGTTGGCTGGAATAACAACTTTTAGTAATCCTCAACCGAGGTAAAAACCTAGGCTGAAGAGGTTGACAGGTATGACCAGATAGGTCTCAAGGTTAAGACCGAGATAGTTATCTCGGTCAGAAAATGTTATACTTCATTCAGATTACAGTTGGAAAATAAATGCAAGCATGGAGTAAACCGAACAAACAGTTGAAACAAAAGAAGATTTCATTCAAAATCATCAACAGTACAAGAGGTGGGGCCTCATCCCGGTTACAAAATTTTTTGTTAAAACAAGGAAAAGAGAAGTCAGGAGAAAAGGTCTTCCAGGTCGATGTCCAAATCAACCCAAGCTTCATCCAGAGGTAGCTCGGTTGTAGCAAACACACCTTGGTCAAGCTCGGTCGAAGGTGGGATGGAGATCACTGGAGTGTGAGAGATAGATTGACGACCGGGCTGGGTGTTGGCTTCAGGAGCAGGATCCTCCTCATCTTCCCCTTCTTGAAGAGATTTTTGTTGAATGGTTGTAGCATACTCCACCATGTAGCTCGGTATGTAATGTGGATGAGGGTTTTGGAAGACCTCGGTCTCTTGGCCATGACCGAGCTTGACCACAGCCGCCTTCCATCCACATTTGAAGAAAATATCCTTAGCAGCATCACACTGCTGGATATAGGTGGCTTCACCTTCCTTGTAACCCCGGTTTTCAGTGTCTTCCGCGCTCTTCTCTAACCGGGTGATCTCAGCATTCTTTTTCTTTTCGAGCTTGACTAGCTTGCGCAGATATTTATATTTTAACTCGACCGCAGCCTTTTGCTTATCTGCTTCAGTAGAGTTGACTAGACCAGTGAGCCGGGCTAGTTCGGTTTGTAGCTCAGCTGATTTAGCCTTGGCCTCAGCCACGGCCTGCCGTGTGGTCTTTCGAAGATCCAACACGCGCTAATGAGCGACGTGGTTTTTCTGTAATGCCTGCAAAAGGAGAAACAATTTTGAGCTGAACCAAATGAAAAGATGCAGAAATTAGGAGAAGAAAAAGAAAACTTACCAACACCATGGATTTTGTTGCCGAGCAAATGGCCTTCAGCTCGGTGAGATGATCGTGGTGCTCCATATCGACTGGAACTCAGACGCTCTTGGCAAGATTGAAGGCCAGTGAATGGTCTTTTTCTGTAACCACTGAGTCGGAGTCAGTAATAGCACAGTTCTCATAGGTGATCTTTGGCACCCACTCAGAGGAGCTAGCTCGGTCAGATCGCTCGGTTGTGGGCTCGGTGGTGTGGTTTGAGGAAGCATGGTTTCATCCTTGTCGACAAGGCATGGCTCGGTTGTGGAAGTCCGAGCACGCTTGCTTGGCCGAGATGATGACGGTTGAGAGGTTGGAAGGGCCACCACGGCTTCTTGTGATTGGCCAATTGGTGGTACTTCGGTTTGGTTTGTTTCGGTGATGAGGGCCCTAACTGCTCTCTTCTTGGCCATCTCTTGCTCCTCTGTTAGTGGGATCAAATTGATTTGAGACAAGGTTGGATCTGGTTTTGGTGAGGGTTCAAGGAGGAACTCTGTCACCCTGGTCTTCCTCCTGCTGCTGTATCTGTACGTCGGTTCGAAATTGAGTAGCTCGGCCCAACCTCGATCACGGTAGCATAGTGCGGCACAGAGTATGTCGAGATTAGGGTAACTGTACTGCGACTTAAGATGGTTCAAGTTTGTAAATAGTAAAGAAAGCACAAAATTAAGCCGAGGTAATTATACCGACTACTCCTTTATTCCAGTTGATGCGGTCTCCTGGTATTTGGGCTTCTTGGTCCTTAAAGTTACTAGAAACCCAGAAAAAATCGTCATCATTTACATCTTCGTCTGGGGTGTTCTTTATTATTTTCTCTCGGCGGCGTCTTATTCTTAAATAATAAACCCAGCCATCTTTGTTCTGGCCTAGAGAGTACTGGTGAAATAGCTCGGCTAAACCGAGGTTGAGGCCAAGCCGGCGATTTAGCTCGGTGATGCCATTTAGTATTCGGTAAGAATTGGTGGAAAGTTGGGTGGGGCAAAGCCTTGTTTGCCTAAGGAATTCGCAGAGAAGTAGTTGGACGGGGAATCGAAGCCCGACTTCTACAATAGATATGACGGAGAAAGGGACGAAGCCCAGTTTTTTCCAAGGAGTGGTGTCTAGCTCGGCTAATGATAGATGAACGTCATCAGGGATATGGTAGTCCTGGCATAATTCGGCGATAGCCCCTGGAGAGTTTACTAAAAATCAATACTTCCCCATGTGGCCTTAAATAATGTGTGATTTAGCTCGGTGTTGAGATGACCTTCGGTATCTCGGTTGAGCGTACAAAGGTGTGCCTAGCCAACCTAAGTCAGTCTGCAAAGTGAAAAGGAAAAGTGTTAAGCACAAATCGTTGGACCGTGCTAAAAGAAACAAAGGCAAAATAAATGGAGACCTAGCCCGGCTACGTGCTACACAGTCTGTTCTTAGCTCGGTTGGAACGAAGGACTTTAGCTTGGTTAAATGGAATGAGAAGTTCCTAGCCTGGTTGAAGCTTAGGGTGTGGCATTCTTGATTCAGTTTTGACTAAATCAGAGAGCTGGTTTGGATCTAAGTGATAGCTCGGTCGTTGGTTAAAGCTTTCTAGTTCGGTTGTGTGCACACCTAATACAGTTCCTTAGTTCGGCTAAGTGAAACAAAAGGTAAGACTTATTGGAACTTAATCTAGTTTGGCTGGGTGCACACCTTGAGTACAAACATGTTCCTAGCTCGGTTGGAATTCCATTTTCGATCAAACGCGTCGTTCTTCAGATTATTCATGAATACAATGGGTCTATTACATGGTCTTTGGAGTAAAGTGGTTATTTCTCATGGAAACTACAAGAAAGTGTTTTTGGGAAACATATATACTATGCTATGTATTACAATACAATACGAAATGAACGAAAGAGAAAAAAGGTTTGAGCCACGTACCAGTTCAAAGATCTTGGAATCAAAGATGGAAACGACACCAGTAGAAAAACACGAGCTTTGCAGATGCAATGTTGAGAGAAAATGGAGGATCAGAAGGTGGATAGAGAAGATGATGAATAGTAGATATGGTTGGTTCAAAACGTATGGTTTTTGTGTAAAGAAAGTGAAAAAGGCGAGACTGTTCAAAATTCGCGAGATACGAAGTCGGCGTTGACAACTGTACTCAACCAGTAGGGGCCAGCCACGTGTCTATGGAGTAGCAAACGATTTAGATGACAGCGTGAGTGAAGAGACGTTTTTTGACCTAACCAATCAGTAGCCCGGCGACATTTTAGCTCGGTTGAAAGGATAAAGTTTTTTTTAGCTCGGCTGGTAACAGGTAATCCCAATCAAGCTACGCAGATGGAATTAAGGGGCAATTGAGAGGGTAATTTATAATTGGGCCAAGCTAAAGGCTTCTTTGTGAGTTGGGCCGCATAATGGACCGGGTAAGGTTTGATGTAGCCCGGTCTTAGAGCTAGCGAGCTTGACCTAGGCGAAGTACGGACCAAGCTATGGATTGAGGGCCTTAGGCCTTGCGTGATCAACCTCATCCTGGTTAGCTCGGTTTGGACAACTAGAACCGAGGTATACTTGGACGGGGACCGAGCTAGGCACGGCGTGTAGAATCACCGAATTGAGTATGTCAAAGTAAGTGTTAGCTCGGTCATACTGTCATCCAACCGTGATAAAACCATCTCACTTGGTTTAAGCAGTGAGGGGGGTGTTGAAGGATAAGCATTATCTTTCAGGAGTGTGATTCCTAGGAGGACTCTACATGGAGGGATAAGAGTCCTACTAGGATTATGCCACGCGGAACCTATAAAAGCTCACAACATAACCTCTGTAGAGGTAGCGAAACTTTGATTTCCGAATACACAGAGCTTTTTGTCTATTTGTCTATTTTGCTGACTTAGGCATTGGAGGTGTATCCGGCACACACCCGCCGGCTAGCTCACGTTTGTGTTTTCAGGGAGTAAAGCGACGACGTTTGGAGGAACGTAGATTTGATCAATAGGATTATACGAGAAGATAATTTCATGCTCGTACAATTAACATTAGATTAAAAGAACTATGGGAAAAAATACCGTAGCAAATCCATATTTTTTCAGAGTGTGAGACAATAAAAAATGATGAATCTTATGCACATGCTTTTATTTAATAAAATTTGCTAACTTTTAAAATAGTTTTAAATAAATAAATTAACTTTTTTATAAAATTGTTATTCATATTTTAATATGAAGGGTAAACTTAAAATAAAATACAAATCATAAAGAATTAAACTTTTTGGAAACAAAATATCAAAACAAAGATTTAGTTATCTACATTTAAACTTAAATAGGATTCACTTATACTTTTGAGAGCAAAATAAGGCTTACTAATATTTTTTTTCATTTTATTATTGGCAAATGAGAGGGACTTATGGACAGTCCTTTGGACTGGACTACAAGTCTTGCTAAACCATAATTTCCAACTCACATTTAATCTGGCAACAAACTCACTTTTCTAACTATTCTTAATAACAATAAAGTTTGATTTTCAAGATTAAAATATCCATAAAAACTTCACATCGAAATTATTAGGTAATAACTCCAATCGCTAGTGGGTCAGATGCATCCTTTTGGTTACATAACTGGACTTGGGTTAGGTAGTATTAAATTATCAATAGGTCTTATTTTTTAGACTTATTACCCATTAAGTCCTATTGATAAATTTATCAAAGTCTTTTATTTTATAAATAAATTTATAGTGATAAATTTATCAGTCTCTTTGTTTTTATGAATAAATTTATAGTGATAAATTTATCAGTGTCTTAGTTTTATAATGATAAATTTATCAGTTAGGACTTGTAGGTAAATAAGTCTAGTTAATAGGATTGATTGGTAAGTGCTCTTTAGACATGCTATTGCTGGACCCCTCCATAGGGACAAAAAAACAATTTTTGTTAGAGACTGTTGGGTTAACTATGGCTGGGAGTTCTCTAGACTCTCCTTTACATTCCCTTCATCTATTTCGAACCATATTTGTAGCATCACCCTTCTTCAGTTCACTTCGGGTGGGGACCTACCAGTTTGGGGTTCATCGACTGATAGAGAATTCAATAGTAAATCTGCTTACCTTGTTTCTAAAGTGTTCAATTCATCCCCTCCTTTCTCCATTCCATTTAATCTGAGCAAATCATCTTTTTGCCGTCGGCGATTTTTCTAGCTTGTTTCCTCTTTTGCTTCAAGAGGTAGGGTCTATTTCTTTAACTCAATATGAGTTCAATAGTGTATTTGTGGCTTATTCTGTCATATAGATTTTGTTCTTGTTGTTGTTGGGTTGATTTTGAAATTATGATTTGTGGGTTGAGTGTTTGTCTAAATTAAGGGTTGTTTGGTCATGATTTTGCTATTAAATCTATTTTTGGTATACAAAATTGCATATGAATTTATAAAAGTGGAGAAGCTCCAATTTGTAGAAAAACCCTAAATGATATTGATTTTGGAATTGGTTAGAGTTTTGGAAAATGAATTTGGTTGGAAAAGTGTTATGAGATTTTGAAAATACCGAGTATTGAATACTCTTTTGGGAATGTTCTGGAAATGTGATTTTAAAATTACTCGATTGTATATCCGTATTGTTATCTTTTAATTATTGCATTAGAGATAACTGTTTTGGTTATCGGTGGACGATAGCATTGCCATGTGTCAGAAATTGCATGTGAATTAAGCAAACTGAAATGTTTATAAAATCACACATATCATGGTGCACGTCATGGGTTTTGGAATATTCTCGTTTTATGTTTGAAAAACATGTGTATATCAGTTTGGAAAACAATATTTTGGATTACATGTATTGTGCTACTAGAAAAGGGCAAATAAAGTAGTAAAGCTGTAAAGGGTGTAGCTTGCTTTTCGTGCTCCTCAGAGGGGTTTAGTCTCCTCGGATATGATAGCCCTACAGTTCGGACTCTCGTGGTTCTGAATCTGGTTTCACAAGTGCAATGTGAAACAGAAAAACACAAAAGAGTCTAAATCTGGCAAATTTTTGGAAAATTGATTTTTAATAAAAAAAATGCCAAAAATTGGCCACATTGCCAGATTTCAGAATCGCCACCTAAATATTTTTGGAAAATTTAGGAAAGTCGTGACTCATGCCAATGGCCATTTGTCCATTATAACCAAAGTGTCTCAGCTTGGGAACTTAGATATGAGTGGAGAATGTCATTAATTGAGCACCCTACTCACTCGATCAAAGATCAACCTCTAGTAATCATGATGTGATTCTTATGTATAGTATATACTCATGTTCGGATTATTATGCTATCTTTACTATGTGAAGCACAAGTATAGACTAATTCACCCATTTTGGAACGTTTTGATTTCATGCTTGTTTTGAAAAGAATTTTGAACATGTGCTACTTTGAAAAAGTAAGCTCACATGTTCATTAATCAAATCATTCCAATTTAAACGAAAAAGCCTTCATCCACTAGCAATCAAGAGGTATAGCAACTAAGCACTTACCCTTATGGTAAGCATGCTTGATATGGCAATACTAACACACATGCAATATGCTAAAGCAAGAAATGCTCACCTAGTAGTCAACCGAGGCAAGCTAAAAGAAATAAAATCATTAGAGAAATGCATTCTCTACTATGAAGTGACTAATGCAACACATACAAAATGCAACTACGAGGTTCGATTTTTCATATGTCATGTGAATCAACTTAAAACATACGATACCACACGTATTCAAGTAAGTAAGAAATGACAATATTTGTTAGAATGATGATCTAAACCTGATACATGTAAAAATGGATATTTACACATGGTAATGATATGAAATCAAAATATGATATTACATGCGACCATCATAAACGGGTAAATAAAAGGGAGAAAGAAATGGGGGTTGGAAGACATACACAATATTTACGAGTGTTACAAATTGGCCCTCGCACAAGAGAGTCTGAATGAATGTTCTAATTAACTAATTATTACAACACCAAATTAATTAACTAAATTAATTAGCTATTACAAATTCCAAGGGAATTAACTAATTAATTGCAATACACTAATTAATCTAAGAGCCATTTAAGCTAATTAATTCGAATGGGAGTCGAAGAACCACACGCGCAATCGAGAAAATCCTCCCGGAAACTTCTCTGTTTTGCTTCCAGATTTTGTTTTGCTTGCTATTAGAAAATAATTCTGTTTTTGCCCCAATTTCTGCTCTGTTCTGTCATGAAAATGACACTGTCTATCCAAAATAAAGTGGCCGGCCGGCCACGGAAAGTGGTTGGCCGGATAGAGAGCTAGCCGGCCGGCCACTGGTTTTAGGTGCTGCCCTGCTGCAACAAAATGAAAACAGAGCAAAAACAGAGTGTTTCCATGAGATGTTTGTCCTTTCTGCCTCTCCCTATCATGAAATTGATTAAGAGCGGAGTAGAATCAATTCACAAACCATCAATTGTCGCAAAGTTATTGCGTGATGATCTATGAATCAAAGGATAAAATGTCAATAACCAGAAAGAAAAGACTAACCACACCCTTTTCTTATCATGGAGTTACCTCAAAGAAAGTGGTGGACATTGCTTCTTAAATCATTGAACGTCACTAGAGTACGGCATGAGTCAAGACGCAATAGGTTCAATTAACGTCTAATTGAACCCACCTTGATTTTATTATCTTGTTAACCTCCTTTACTCCAATTTTATTAGCCTCTTTTTATTACCTTTCCATTACTTAATCATTTTTGTCTGAAAGTGATAACTACGTCCACTAGTGAAGAGAGTGTCAAACAAGACGTTGTCTTTGGCATGAGAGAGATGTAAAGCCTTGGTAATGAACCTCTGAATAGATTAAACCATTAAACATGGAAGGTCTCTTTCTCATGCCTTAAACCAGAATCAAATTTGAAACAACTCTTAAACAAAGAAAACCAAGAAATGAGGAGGTTGCAGAAATGATTATTACAAGAGTGAGTATACATATGAAAACTATGGAATAAAAGCTATCAACTCAAATAGATTGGTTTCTAAGGCCTAAACCACCAAACTTATGAGGACTTAAACAATACAAGGATGATATTCAAAGCATAAGCTAACTAAACAATTAAAACAACCCCAAAATAGCACAAAACAGTTCTGAAATTAGTTTGCAAAAATTTAAAAAAGTAAGCAAAATGGAAGAAATTAAAGCTAGTAAGCAAGCGTAAGGAGAGGTGGTTAATCCCTCCACTTTTTGGACCTTAAAACCACATGTTTTAGCCTCTGAAATCTCTAAAAATAGTAGCCAAAAGTAGAGAAATAAGTGGGAAGCACAAGGATAAAAGCTATATATGGAATAAGGTTCAAGAAAGGGTGATTAACCCCTCCACCTTTGGGAGCTTTAAATCACAAGTTTCAGCTTATCAAAATAATCCAAAAATAGTATAGAAAACCAAGAAAAAGAGGTTAGAAAAGTAGGCAAAATGATGGCAAGAGTTTTACCTTTGAAGAGAAGACACTCTTTTGTTCACAAACCACAAGATGCTCACTCTCAAGGGCTAATATTTTAGCTCAAGAATTCTAGCAAGGAGCCTCAAAATATTGGTTTAGGAAGTGTATGTATAGTGTACGTGTATTGCAAGATAGAGAGGGAGAGTGTTTTGCAAACTTTGGAGTTTGGAGAATTTTTCTAACCTAAAACCATGAGAGATGGTCAAGTATATATAGAAAAACACGTTCCTATCTCAAAAATATCTGTATTTAGCCAGCTGGTGCAGTGCATGCACATGGAGGGGACAACTGGCAGCAAATATCTGTTTGCCGAGAAACTTGGCTGGCCAACCATATAGGGGGACGACCGGCCACTAATTTTTGAACAGTTGGCCACTTGTTGGCCAGCAGGACTCTGGGTGGTTAGGCTACAAAAAATTGGGTTTTGGTTCAAAGAGGGTGCAAGGTTTTAGGCTCTGAAACTCAAAACCGAAGCTTCTTGCTGAGGAAATCGAACATTTGTACAACATACATTTTTATCATCGAGTGTTCAAAATGAGGCGCCCAAGTCTTAAGGGCTGTCAAAAATGGGGGTCTACAAGGGGTATTAAAGCAGAACTAAGTTAACTTGTGTGTCCATGGTAAAAGACCTAAAACGCACACGGTAAGTGCTGATTCCATCCAGATAATCTCGGTAAAATGGCATAGTGGCTTGTATAGCGCACTATTATAAACACTAGCCCTAGAGATTTACTCATTTTATTTATTGCCGTTTTGGTTTTGAAAATGATGTTTTGAAAACTATTTTTAGCAATATATTTGTTGTTGTTTAGCGATGTATTCACGTTTGATTTAGCAATGTATTTGCTGATTGGTATTGTGATATACCAACTTGTTTTTGGAAATAGGTTTTTAATAAACAGATGTTTAAATTTCTGAAAAATCGTTTTGAATAAACGAAAAGGATTTTGGTGATCAGAAAAAAAAGGATTTGTGTTCTGAGAATCAGATGGATTTTGAAAATGCATCTGGACATATATGTACTACATCATGATCATTTATGCTAGTGGAGCATATTTAGTTTTTGAAATATTCTCTATTGGGCTTTATGCTTACTTTACATGGCTGAAAATGTTTTTCAGGTGTATGGCTTGTACGGATGTGGACTGAGGCATTGAAGTTGCGTTCTGAACCATGTAGGGTGGTTCCTTTATTTGTAGGCCATGGGCCATTTGTTTTCTTTATTTGGTCGTGTGCCATTCTTGTAAGGGTTACACCTTTTGTATATGATGTAAGCCTACAGGCATTTCAGTTTAATGAATAACATCATTGCATGTTTAATATAGAGAACATTCATTCCACTTAGAGGTTGTATATAGAATGTATGGAATTAGATAAACACATGTATTGTGTGACTATATTGTATACATCTGCATGAGAGTTGTTATCTTTCTCTATTATTATTGTCTTTTCTTCATTATTAGGTGGTTTAATTACGTGGGCCGGATTCTGTAAATCTGGGGCGTGACAGAATTTTTTAGTTTGGTGGGAAAATCTTTATGAAAATGATACACAAATAATTTCCTTACACTTTTTTTTTCTTTTTTGCAATTTTGGTACATAATAATTAACATGATGCAATAAAAAGAAATTGTAAAATTCAAAATCTTTCTAGCCGTCAAACTTAAGTATTATATTAAAAAATAAATTTATGATGTCACTTGCAAAAAAAAAATAATTTAGACAAAATTACAAATGTATGAAGCATTTCACTCATACCTAAAATAATATAAAATTCTATATAATATATATATATATAGAGAGAGAGAGAGAGAGCAACATGGGTTAATCGCAAGAGACCAAGATCATTGAGTCTGAGCTCAAAAAGTAATTAAGAATTAATAATTTAATATTCATGTTGGTAGCCAAATCTTTAGACTTGAATACAAATGACCCGATTTGGTTTTGTCAATAGTTTTGCAAGTATTTACAATCAATTGAAACATAACTATTTATGTAGGAGGAGAGAGATGTGAAATTTGATAATATAAATTATCTTTATATATTCAAATCTAAATTTAATCATCTTTATTTTGAATTTTCGTGATAGATATAAATTATCTTTATATAGATTTTCAATTCAAATACTTTTTAATTTTCCAATAAATTATTTTCTTTCTTGTTGATAAGTTTATATTTGGATAACTATTATTCTAAGAGCATATTATTATTATTATTATTATTATATTATTATTATTATTATTATTATTATTATTATTATTATTATTAAAGAAAATAGTTTTTATTTTAAATGGAAGTGAGGGAAGATGAGTGATGAGTTGAAAACTTGACTTAGAAATAAATGTTCATAATTTTTTAAAATTTTAGACTTTATAAGAAATTAGAAATGAAAATTTCAAGGCATATAGATTTTCAATTCAAATACTTTGAATTTTTGGAGAAAATCTGGCTTAGAAATAAGTGCCATGCATTTTTTTTTTTTTAATTATAAAAAATCAGAATGGAGATTTGGAGGCCTACAGATTATCAATTCAAATATTATTGAATTTTCGGATCACTTTTTTTTTTCCCCTCTTGTTGATAAGTTTATGTTTGGATAACTATTATTCTAAAAGCATATTATTATTATTATTAAATTATTAAAGAAAATAGTTTTATTTTAAATAGAAGTGATGGGAGAGGGTTAGTGAGAAACTTAGCTTAAAAATAATGCCACATAATTTTTAAAATTTTTAAATTTTATAAGAAATTAGGAATAAAGATTTGGAGGTCTAAGAGCAAACCAACTATATTTGTTTATATACATAAGTATTGATTACTTTAGACACCAAGAAGTTGAATTCAATGTCCACTAACTAACTATCTCTCCCCTATGTTGTATGTATTAGATTGCTATGAATCATGCATTGATTTCAACATGAAATTGTGTTGTTATATGGCTAAGTTCTTGATGCTTTCTTGGTACTTTTTTTTTTTTGAAGAAATACATTATAAAAGCATGTATGTCACTTAATGATTGTAGTATTTATTAACATTTTAGTTCTTAATTGGACGGTATATCCTGAAGACATTATTTCATGTTAGAAATTAGGTAAAAATTATTTTGAAATTGACAAAATAGTTGAAAAGGTTCTGAAATCAATGAAAAAAGTTCTGAACATAGTGAATTTTGTCTTGAGTTTTTTATTTTTTTGTTATTTTTTTACACTTGCTAACAAGCAAGACCGTCACTAGAAAAGCATTGAAAAAGTTCTGAAATCATTGTAAGAAGTTCTGAACTTCGTGAATTTTGTCTTAATTTTTTTATTTTTTTATTTTTTGTTATTTTTTACACTTGCTAGCAAGCAAGACCCTCACTATAATCGCATTGAGGAGTCATCAAGTCCACCCGTTTGGGTTATTTATTAGCAATTGTTACTATACATACACACCATATATAGTATGCACCTACAATTTGAGCCATAGTAGTTCACAATTTACCAATTCTGGTCGTAATAACAAAATCAAATTAATTTAGAACAAAACCTCATAAGTAAGACCACTTCAGTTCACAACTAAAATACCACAAAATCTCATAACTAAAATCAACTCATAACCAAAAATACCACAAAAATTTCATAACCAACTACCACAAAGTTTGATAATTAAGTACAACACAAATTTTACTACTAAAATTTTGCAACTACACACTAACATGATCCATAGGCATAACTAGAGCTTATGGTATACATCTAAACTTTTCCAGTTTAGAATTCGTGTGTTGAACATAATTTTGAACAAACACAATTTGTTGAAGTCCTTGAAGAAGCAAATCAACTGCCAAATATGGCCCAATTTTAGATATATCATCCTGAATTAATTGCAAGAAATATTTTAGTGTGCATAACAGAGCATACATAAGTGCAAGATGTATATTAATTTTGAGGATATTGATGTTGAAGTGATTAGGAAGTGGCAATCATTCTAGAGATCTGTCTAAAGGTTTGGAATTAAATCCTTTTATCAAGAACATAACAATGCTTTGTACAATTGATTTTATGTTTCGAATGACATCCATCAAGAAACATGACATACACCAATATTGGACCTATTAAGCAAATGTAGTGATGATAATTCACATAATAAACTACATGTGATTTGACAATATCATCATTGTAAATATAAAGGCTCTCAACATGCCCAGCTCTTATTGACTTCTCGTGTTTGATCAAAATATGTGATTAGGAAATGTTGTTTAGTTATGAGGTTTACGTTCTTGGAATGGGTCCAAAGAACCCTTCCCGACTATAATAATAATAATAATAATAATAATAATAATAATAATTGTAACATTACTGATAAATTGTAACTATTCATAAGTGTTCTACATCCTGTTAAGACTAGTGATCGCAAAAAACAGAATATATAGACAAACAAATTATTTCAAATGTCAGGGACACCCACAAATTGATGAACACTTTCTCATATAGTACCTTTTTTTTTTCTTTCGTTTTTTTGGTGGCCAAAATGTAATACTCAAAATTAATCATCAAATGAAACTTCTCATATTAATTAAAACACCAACTTAAGTGTGATGATCCTACCGTATTAAACCAATCAAAATCAAGAAAAGCACCACATAAAAATACCCAATAATTACTCCAAAAAAGACAACAAGTACATCTATATCTATATCAGGTCTGAGAGTCTCATGTCACTAGTACTGAGGCAATCAAAGAGAGCGTCAAAACAGAACTAAAAGAAGAAAGTCCCACATACTTCCATTTTCAGTGAATTTCAAGACATCCCTTCCCCTTCAGTGGTTTTAATCAACAATCTCGTGCCCATTCCACTTCTTGAGCTTCTTCCTGTCAACAAATTTATGAAACATACCTCTCAAAATACATTAAATGTTGCAAAACATTGTATACATAAATATATATTGTGTGGAAAAAAAAAGAAAAAAAAAACTTACCGACGCAGGAGGAAATATCCAGCTCTCACTGCTTCATCATCATTTTGCAACTTCAATCTGGACAATTTTTAGAGTGTTTGCTTAGAAGACTCAATGAGTAAATACAATACAAAGAATGTCAAATTTTGGAAAAAAAAAATTATAGTCTTACGAATTTTACTCCCAAAAGATTGCCACAGCTATTACAGTAAACATCTGAGAGAGTACGATCTCCAACCCTTCGATCCTGCTCTGGACTGAGTGTGTGCACATTCACACTGCATACAGTTTTTTCATGAAGCTAAATGTAAGCTATATTGGTCATTTGATTAATTTTTGAATTTCTTTTTTTGAAGTTTTTCTTAGGTCCACAAGCACACACGTGTTTAGATATTGGATTTGTAGAGAAAGGAAAAGAGAAAACTCGAAATCCAAATTCGAAACACAACACTTTGGTCTCGTGCAGTGCACGATTTTCATGAAACTTTGATGAAATTTTCACATTTAAATTACAAGAGACTATAAATGGGAAACAAAATAGCTTGTGCTAATTTATTGCTGCTTCCAACAGTAATTGATGAGTTCTTACACATTTCAAAAGACACCTCCAGCCAACTCGTTGTCCTGAAAAACATAATGAACATAATCCTCAGAATATGAACCCAACCGCAAAGAACACATGACATTAAAAAAAAAAAAAAAAGGAAAAGAAGAAAAAAAGAGAGAAATGAAAAGAAAAGAAAAGAATATGCTGTAAGGAATGAATGGGATCAAAAACCCAATTTGCAGGTAAAGTAAAGAGCCTCTTTATGCAAATAGAGGACACTCAATGAGCAGCCTGATTAGCAAATCAACGACTGCATGAGAAGACATGTCTGCTATGCTGTTCTATTCAGGCTGAGCATGTATCAAGAGCTTCATAGTATATATACGACGAGCAATACCAAGAAATCATCAAAGACTGATACAATTAATTATGCAGAGAGAGAGAGAGAGAGAGAGAGAGAGAGAGAGATTTTACTATGAAGTTATCAAGAAACTCTTGGGGTAAAGCAATGTGGGCTGGGCAAGCACGGCAGAGGTAGAATTGAGTATCTGGAGTTTGATCAAAGTAGTTAAGATACACACGCCCCATTATTGTAAATTTGTAACAAAGAGCTCTGAAAATGGAAATTTTATATTTCTATCAAGAAACTACTGCCAAAGAGGCATATGAGTTCTAGGTTCGTTGTTGAAGACCATGTAGCTGTAGGTTGGTTTTTGAACATACAGGGGGACCATATAAATTGGTTGAGAGAAGGGAAAGCCAGTATCATGATCTCTCCTTACTCTCTTTCCTTGCCTTCCTACTTGCTGGACCATTGGGCCCAATTTTAATGATTCGAATTGTTCAAATTTTAAGATTTGTTGAGTATATCATACTTGTAAAAAATCAAATTGATCGGATATTAGAAACTACATGTTCGGATCATCGAACTAAAAACTATTTTTTAAAAAATTTAATAAACAGTTTTTCAAACACATATTTTCTGATATCTGATCAATTTGATTTTTTATTGGTATAATATACTCAACAAATCTTAAAATGTGAATAGTTCGGATTATTGAAATTGGGCCCAAAAGTGAGCCCAATAACCCAGTAAGTAAGGAGGCAAAGAAAGAGAGTAAGGATTTGATTCCACTTCCAAAACCCTATTTACTGTTCCTTTTAGCAAGTCCAAAGCCCTATCTATTGTTCTTTTTAGCAAGTCCAAAACCCTAACTATTGTTCTTTTCAGCAAGTCCAAAACCCTATCTACTGTTGTTCTTTAGCAAGTCCATCAGTTATTGTCATGGAAAGTCTAATATTTGATTCCACTTTCTTTTTTTTTATAGCAAGTCCATCAGTTATTGTCATGGAAAGTCAAATTTTTCTCAATTTTGGATGTATGCGACTCCATTTGAGAAAAGGGATTTTAGCAATTTTATAATTTTTTTGGCTAAAATATAAAATAAAAAGATGTGTAACAGTAATAAAAAAAATATTAAAAAAAAAAATCAACTTTTCAATACTATAAATTATAGATTTTTTAATTTTTAAACTAAAAATGTTACAGATCAAATAAGGCTTTATTGTCCACATTGTACTCTCGTAAGAGCTGTGCACTCTCACAAAAAAAAAATTAAAAAAATAAATAAAAATAATAAAATAAAATCTGACAATATAAATTTTATAATATATCACATCAACCTATTCGTGATGTGTGGCTCTTTCTTCCCGTGTCGTTAATAGATGGTGTTTAAAATTTGAGAAATTCCATGTAATAACGTCTCCAACAAATTCTGTCCTACCCAAAATTTTGGAAGGAAATTATCACATGGGTTTAGAAAATTTTGTAATTATGTGTCAATTTAATAATATATGATTTATTTATAAGAGAAATTTATAACATATACCCCTTAAAGAAGTACACATCATAAGAAAATTATGATTTTTTATAATAAAAGTTATGATTGTTTGTAATGTGTGTTATGACATTTTATGGTGAGGAGGAAGATGCATTCCAGTCCAAAATCTAAACGAGATGGAGTTGTTTGGGTCTGTGGGGCCACCATGGGCTCCATTTTGATGATTCAAATTAGGGATGCAACTCAGGCGGATTCGGTCGGGTTGGAGGTTTGCCCAAGCCCAGCCCGAATTGTGTTTGACAGTGCCCAAGCCCGCCCAAGCCCATCCATCAACCGAGCATGGCTGCCTAAGCCTGAACCAAGCTTCATAATTTGAACTCGGGTTAACCCGAATTGCTCGAATTTCACAAGGCAACAAACAGCTTTTGAATTTTTTCATATAACAAACAGTGCTTCATAATATACATAAGTCCATTAGTCCATACAACTTAAACATCATCCCAGCCACAAACATTGCTACATATAAAAGTAAATTTCATAAGGCAACAAACAATGCTTCATTATTCCATACAACAAACAGAGTAGTTCTTAGGCATTAGGCAAAGAGCATTTCTCTAATGCATTGTAAGATCAAGATTGATATTAGTATCAATATCTTCAATTTTCATCCCAACAAGTAATTCCCAATCAAATGAGCAAAGAATATTGGCAAGTGTAAGCTCTACTATTGCAACTCCCAGATTGATTTCACAATGCTTTTCGACCAGATCCAAATGAAATTAGTCCAAAGTCCTCTAAAATCAATATCATCGGTTTTGAGTGGTAATCGAACGACGCGTGACAAAAAATAGACAAATTGAAGTACAAATACAAATACAGAGTGGGATCTGCCAATTTTGTGTGGCTTCGAAGCTTATCGAAAGGGTGGCTGTGTCGTTATTCATGGCGTCGTCGTTGTTCGTGTCATCCGCCATTCTTTAACTCTCATGAAGAAATGAAATGAGAGTCTGAGAGAGAGGGAAGAAAGAATAGATAAGGTATGGTTTTGTTTTTAGTTTTAATCTAATGGTCCAAATAAAAGATGCTAATCCAAAGGCCAAAGACCACCCAAAATAAAAAAAATAAAAAAATTAGGGTTAGCTATTTAATTTATACATATATTATATAATTTATATAATATATTAAATGTAATTCGGGTTTAGGTTGCTCGGGTTAGCCACTGACTCTGCCCAGGTCCGGCCCGAATTACAATTCGGGCATCAAAAATCTGCCCAGGCCCGTCCAGATTACAAGATATTGTTGCCCAAGCCCTAAAAAAACTCGGGCCAGACACAGGTTGCTCAGGTTGAGCCTGCCCGAGTTGCACCCCTAATTCAAACGTGTTTTTCACTAAAAAAATGAACGATAATTATGTTTTTAAAAAATAAATCATATATTTTTTTATGATAAAAATAATAAATTGAACAAGTTGCAGTTATCGGATTAACTTAATTTTGTTTTTAGTATGAAATATATGAAGTGCCTGACAAAATGAACAGTTCAGATCATCAAAATGGAACCCGTGGTGGGCCTCACGGGCCCAAACAATCCATTTCAATTCAGATTTTGGACTAGAGGGAATCCATCTCATGGTGAAATTATGAGTAGTGAATTTATGATATGTACCCTAAATTTAGAAATAATAATGTTAAGACACCTTATGATTTTTGTTTTGATACTTTGTACTTTTTATTATGACATTTTATAATAAAAAAATAAGTAATAACTTTGGTAATGAAAAAGTTATGACTGAAAAAAAAAAGAAAAAAAAAATTTACCATATAAATATGTTTTTTGGAGCGCACGTTATAGCCTCTCCCTCGTTTATATTCTATATTTTTGGAACCATCTATACATATGAATCTTCTGCTAGTGGGCCAGTATGCAACTTTTTTTTTTTTTTTTTTTAACTAGCCAGTATGCAACTATATTCCCATAAAACATGATAATTAGTCCTATTTGGAACCATGTATACATATGAACCCCCTGCTAGTGGGCCAGTATGCAACTATTATTTTGCTATGTCGATAAAAATCAGTATTGTACTTTATTTATTAAAAATTACGTAAATTTTTATTCCAAAAAATAAAATCATGAATCTATCCATCTCCCACCGCCACCACCATCTTCACCTTTCGTTATTTTTTCCTTCCAGTCTCCACACCAGCACACCAACCACCCCATGGCCATGGCTTGTTAGTTTATTTTATTTAATGATTTTGCTTCTAATTCGAGGAGGTTGATGGGTACGGATAGTCGTGTTGACTGATGGTGGTAAGGCAGTGTGCGTACCAAATCTCAGGTTAGGTTTTTATTATTATTTTTTATAAAGAAAAATACTATAGATTTTAAATAAGTTACTAAATTTTTTATCAAACCTTTTATATGGGTGTAGGACCCACACACATGTGATTTGTGTGGATCCCACACCCATATAAGAGGTTTGATAGAAAGTTTGATAATTTATTTAGGATCCCTAATATAACTCTTTTTTAAAAGCAAGTATGTGTTCTTATTGTTATTTTCAATCTGTTTTCCAGGATAACGTGACATCTTTGAAAATGTGTAAATTATCATCATTAATACAAATCTATGTAACTTCTTTGGCGGGTAGCTATCGTCTTGAATTTTAATTAACGATTAGTGATCAGCACAACAAATCAATTTGTTGTTATCAAGAATTTTAAAATTCAATGATTTATTTGATTATCTTCTTGCTAACCTGTATTGCATTTGCTTTGGTGGAAACGTTAATCCTATGTTTTGTAGTGTCAATGTAGATGTTGTTGGCCAAGCATATTAAATAGAGGGTACTAATACAGTTACTGACGTTAACTACAACCGTTGCAGGAAGCTTTTGGGTTGGAAATATGTAAGGAACATAAAGTATTTATCATTTTTGAGATTCTCTCTCTCTCTCTATATATATATTCTTATATATTGACTAAAAATCTTCTAACAAAATTATACTATTATAAGTTTAGGTTGAAGTGCCAGAGGAAACCAATGTACTTGAGGCCGGAAGATTCCTACTGCATTTGTAAGCTTTGAAACAAATAAATACCACTAATTCTGTACACAAAGTATTTTTTTTTCCTTCTAATTTCTTTAATTTTGAGTTTCTTACGGATTTGATTCAACATCTGTGAATAGGCAAAAGCTACTACTGTGGATGGAAACAATATGATGTATGCAGATACAAATGAACCTGCTGAAAATGCTTGAATTGACGGCAAAGAAGACATTTGAAATGACAATTGAAGGAGGACTCATATATACATGTAATATCAAATTCATCCTTTTTTTTTTTTCTTTTTTCTTACTCTTAAAATTATGATTTGGTGTTTTCTCTGGTTCTTGCAATACTAAATATACGGAGCAAGAGGCATAGAACTATTAGTTGTTATAACAAAAGGGCTTGTTTGGTGTATGATTGTTTCACAGTTTAGGATAAGCACGCAATACTCTATATGGGCGCTTTCTATTCATGTACTACAATTTTATTTCCATCTGCTTATGATGATCTATATGAAAATATGTCTATTGTTGTTACAATGACAATAGATTTTAGGCCATGTTTGAAGTTGTTTATCTGAATATACTTTGCAATTAGATTTACTTTCTATTATTTGTTCTGTTTTCTTTTCTATGCCATTTGAAATAAGGATTTTGAGCATATGTGTTTGGATAGAGAAATTAGGGGAATGTTAGTGAGAAAGTTGCAGACTAATACTGTATTTGGTTGGGGGATTTAAGGATGGATTTGGAAAGAGAAATAGAAAATATATGTGAAATATGAATAAAATATACTTACATTTCACCTAATTTCACACACTTTTCCCTTTCCCTTTCCATTTCCAAATCTCTCCTCAAATCTTCCAACCAAACATAGCGTAAAAGATTAAACTTCATAGCTTCAAATGAAATATACAGCTTTTGAAGTCATATAGCATGAAACATGTGTATAACAACTTCCAAATAAAGAGTACAAAGAAATTTTTATTATTGAATTGAGCTTTTATACATTTGAGGTTTTTATTTGAGTTTTCTAGAAGAATCACATATTGAATTGAGCTTAATAAAATCAGTTCAAAAGTTCAAGAAAAGGCATTTATTCAACTTGAAAGTGAAAATCTAAAATATAAATAAGCAAATGAAGCAACATATGGGCAAACACGTGTGGTGTAGGCTTAGCTTGCCTTGTTGCCATAAGCATTGGTTATGGGGGTTTCGGTATTGCCTTTTTTTTTTTTTTTTAGTCTGGGGATTTTGAAAATAATAATGCTATATACACCAATTAGTGTACTAATTAATGTATCAATTGATGATGTAACATAATTTAAAAGATTTTTGATATTTGTAATGTGATTAATAAGTGGAGTCAATAATAATGTCATAATTAGTTTTGGTACACTAGTTAATACACTAATCAGTACATGTAGAATCACCATTTCGAAAATGCATTTTTAGCTGTTTCTTGGGGTTTCGTCGTTGCATTTGATGCTACTTTTTGTTGGGATTTAGCACTTGGGATGGTTACGTTCTTTGCTTACAACATATCTTTGGTTAGCTTGCTTCTGTTCTTTATTCATGACCTTAGTTGCATAGCCCAAGATCTTAAGGCTCTATTTGGGCCTTAGATTTGTGGAAAGGTAAAAAAACAAGAAAAGTGAATGAAGTAAAAGCATATATATATATATTTTAATTTTCCCTTCCTTTTTCTTTCCTTACAAATTTGAGATCCAAACATATAATAAGAAGCATGCCCATGACCAAAAAATTATCCATCTCTCACTACTCTATTGTCATTTGCAACTTCAATCTGAACAATTTTTTGTTGTGTATGCTTAAACGTCCCTTCTCTGTTCAACTCATTTAAAACTTTGCAACTTAACCAATTTGTGTGGGTTTTTTTTTTTTGGTTGGTGAAGACAATATCCAAGTATATGTAATTATTTGTTCTATAAAGGCATTAAAGCCCGATATGTTTAACATGTGAGAGGCCACTCAACAAACCTGTCCATAAACCTACACATTGGCCCACCAAAATTTAAAATATATACATGCAATGATGGAATTTCTCATGTCATATGTTTCAATTTTTTAGAAATTGAGTTTTTTTGTTTTTCATTTTTTTTTAATTTTTAGTGAATAATTTTAAAATTTTGAGTAATTTTTTTTTAATACTTTTTTAGATGCACCTTACTTAGATATATTTAAAAAGTAAAATATTTGTAAAAAAATCAATAAATATATAAAAATATAAAAATGTACTGAAATTTTATATTTTTGGTATTTAGTGAATTTTTTAAAGATTTTTTCACAAATATTATACTTTTTAAGGGTATTTATGTTAGGTGTATCTAAAAATTTAAAAAATTACTTAAAATATTAAAAAATTTAATACAAGCAAAAAAAATATGAAAAACAAAAAATTTCAATTTTTTGAAAAGTGAATTTTGACAAATAAAACCAAACAAGCTATTTTGGGAAATTCTATATCATATGCATCCCCAGTTATGTCATTTTTTTTCTTTAGTTATAATCAATTTTCTTATTTGATTATGACATTATTTAATTAAGACTCAGAGTTATTTAGTTATGCCTTATGTTATATTTAATTATGATAATTTTTTTAATTACGATTCAAAAAATTGAAATTATGTTTTTTTTTTTTTTTTCTAGTGTTTCCCTTCAATTATAAAATGTATTATGTGCCAGGAAATTTTATTCAATGTTATAGTATGCTTTTATCTAAAACCTCCAAATTTAGACCATCAGCCCATTGGCCTGGGCAGCTTGCTAGATAGGGCTTGTGCATACATTTTAGGCCCAAGGCCAGAGCAACAAAGTGGAGGGAAAAAAAATAGACAAAAAAAACAAAAAAGGACTCTATTGCGTAACTCGAATTTGAGGTTGGCCCGAATGGCTCAAATTTCATCTTGTCGGTCGTCCGTCCGGCCGACCGGCCGGTCGTTCGCTCAGTGAAAAGGTTGACAACCGCAATCGATTAGGTAACAATCGAGGTAAACAAGTGTTTCACCTGATCGTCCAAATAGTCGTCCGGCCGGTCGACCGTGAACAGTAATTCGAGCCATTTGGGGTAGCTCAATTCGAGCTACCAAACATTTTCCAAAAAAAAAAAATGATGAACTTCTGATGATATTTGTCCCCTTTGTCTTCTAGCCCCTAAAACAACTTGTCACATTCGTAGGGATTGCCCAACTACCTAAACCCATTGGAACTCTATTGGTGTTCCTTCAACCTTAGCTAACTCCTTTGATCTGAACCTAGCTGAGTGGATTAGAACCAACTGTTTTGCTAAAGAGAGTCATTCTTCCTTGGTGGGGTGGGCTATTCTTTTTTCTATTGTTTGTTGGCCCATTTGGAAAGCCTGGAACTCTGTCTGTTTCTCTCCCACTAATCCCTCCCCTTTCAAGACTAATCTTGTAATTGCTACTGCCCTTGAATGGCAGCATTTATCTTGTACAGTTAGAAGTGATAAAACCAGAATTACCTAGGATATCTGTTGGCTTCCTCCTTCATTTGTGAACTATAAATTGAATACAGATGGGGCAGCCAAAAATAACACAGGTGCTGCTTCTGGTGGTGCATCATCAAAGATAGTGGAGGCCAATGGATTGCTGGTTTTTGCAGATATATTAATGGAACTGCTTCTAGTCTAGAAACTGAGTAATGGGCTCTACTCGATGGACTGAACTTAGCTCTCGATAGAGGACTCATGAGAGTAGAAGTGGAAACTGATGCCCTCCTTGTAAAACAACTGATATTGGGACCAAACAAACAATAAGCATTGCCTGTGTAATCTGATCTCTGATTGCAGGTTCCTGACGGCCCACCTGGAGATGCAGTCGATTAATCACATCTAGCGCGAGGCAAATAGATGTGCGGATTTATTAGCAAATCAAGTCTCTGGTCATATTCACCCAAAAAAAGTCTCTGGTCATGGTTTACGTATGTTTGCCAACTGTCCTCAATGTATTGCTATGCAATTGTATGATGATGCAAGAGGGATCAAATGTCCCAGAATTGTGTTCTTTGGAGTGAAACAAATTAGTATAATTTTTGAGTTTTTATAAATAAAAAAATGTCATATAATGAAAAAGTGATGTGACCTCCTAAAAAAAAAAAAAAAGGTCCGTAATAAGAAACCTATACACAATCGCCCAATTGGAAAGTAATGATTGGCCCTATTGGAAAGTAATGAGGTGCCCAAATTATGTCATAATTGTTCATCATATTTATGGAAAGAGTATTGTTCTTCAAATCTAAAAATTAGATTAATTTTTAAAATCTAATGATTTGTTACTCTATGAAAATATGTAAGCCAAATCTCTCTCTTATTTATTCTCTAATCATTAACTAACCATTTTTTTAACACATCATTGAGTTTAGAAATTGGATTTAAAAAATGGACTTATTTTATCAATTTTTTTAATGGAAAATGGTTGTTTTACATGTTCAATAAAATTTACAAAAAATTATAATTCAATGGTAGTTTTACAAAATAAATATATATTTATGAAAAAATTTAAAATTTTAACTATTAACGTTAATGAAGTTTACCACTTATCTATTTATTATTATTATTATATTTTTGTAAAACATACACTAAATTGATATTTTCTCATACAACTAAACTACCTTCCCATCAAAAAATAAAAAATAAAACTACCCTATTTTTTAAAACAATGAAAAGCCTAAAAAAGATATTTTGAAAGTCTTCTGAGTGCTTACCTTTCAAAATATTTTTGAACTAGTATTAAAAATAGAGTGCTTATCCTTATTATTTTATTTATTTTTTCTTTTCCTGTGCAGGACTTGGCACTCTAATAGTCTTATATTTTTACAATATTATAAAGTCATATTTGTTTAGGTGGACATATATTTAAGATTAGACTAATAGTCTAATAAAATTATTAATTTAATATTTGGTTAAAAAATTGAAACACGGACTAACAATTCATCTGGATATGGAATCCCACATATGATGGACTATTCAATCCCATATAGGGGGTGTGATATAAATTGGGAGACTAAGTGCCTGTTTGGCAGAAATTATTTACAGTTTATTTCAGCTTTCAGCTTAATTAAGCTATTTTGATGTGTTTGGTTTAGCTTATAGCTTATAGCTTATAGCTTTGTGGAAGTCAGAAATCAGCTTATTCTTTGAGTGGGGCAGGAGATGCTTTAAGAATAAGCTGGAAATCAACTTAAGCTGAAAGTTATAAGCTATAAGCTGTTTAAGCATAAGTTATAAGCACTTTCCCACAGCTCTACCAAACAGGGCCTAAATTAAAGTCTGGACTAATTTATCAAATGACCATAATAGAGGTATTATGGTCAATATATTAGATATCTCATGTCCTATCCATTCCAATCTCTTTAAACAAATCTCAAATTGGATAATATTTTATTAATCCCCCTTTATAATCCTAACTCAATCCAAACATAAGATATGATACACAATCTAAATGATTCATAGTCCTAAGACTATTAGTTATGGGAATACTAATCCAATCTAATCCAGTCCAACAAAACAAACACAGTCTAAGAGTATTAAAGTTGGTCCACTCAATGAGGGTATTTTGCCTAATAATTGTGTAACATTTCTTATGGTGTGAAATTTTAAATTCAACTCTTATATAGAAGAGTTTGATATCCTATGTGATTGTAATTTATTTTTTCATATATAAGGGCTATGCAGTTAGAGATTGTTGAATTTGAATTTAGTGAGCTTAGTGGGCTTGGTATTTGGTTTTATTAGGTTTTTGTTGACTTTTTAACTATTATGAAATAAAAATTTGTTTGATAATATAAATATTTCTCATATTTATAATTATTTTGTTATCTATTAAAAAATTAATAAAATAAAAAAAGTTGGTCCACTCACATTGATGTACATAAAGAGTTAGATTTGGGATTTCAAATAACCTATCAAATTTTCTATCAAACCTCTCACATGAGTGTGGGATCTACACACATATAGTTGTATGAGTTAACCTATATGAGATTTGATAAATTATTGAGATTCATAACATTTTCCTATACATAAATTAAAGTTGACGATTTTGAAAATATTATATGGTGTATTATTTGGATTTGTATCCTCTGTCCATATTTTCCGTCTAAGGGGGTGTTTCGGAAGCCAAGGTTTGATTATTATTTTTTTTGCTAAAATTTATATATAAAAAAAATTAAAATAGGTTAAAATAGTCAATAAAACAAAATATAACATCAAATCCATAATTATTTTACTTTTCTCTCATAAACATCACATCTAACTAAAAAAAATTAACTCTCTTCCCAAAAATAAATATTTAAAATAGTCAACTTTCCAAATGAGACCTAAGTATCGTGCGGAGTTTTAATGGCAAAGTGACAGTTAGGAATGAATTAAGGTTATTTTGTTTAGACAGACTAAATAAGGGGGATTGTAATGTAACGGATTGATAGTTCTAGAATACATAGTCTTTGGAATATTTGCTAGAAATGATGTTATATCTTATATTTGTTTTCTCATAAGATTAGATGTATGAAAATGACTTTTAGTAAATTTCATGTTTGATTTGAAAATTATGAATATATTTTTAAATTGTTTACAATGACAATACTTAAATTTGAAGTATAATTTACTTTATTTTATTTAAAGTATATTTGATTTGATTTAATTTTTATTTGAAATATATTTTATTTCATTTTCCAAAAATATTTTAATTTTTTTAAATACAACAATAGAAAATACATTTGCATTTATGATTTGCTATTAAAAAATGTAGAGGACTATCATATATCTTGAGATTAATTATATACGTTTAAAATAATTCAACAGATTTAAAAAAAAAAATTGAAAAAATGAAATAAATTTTTATATATACTTGAGGATTAATTTCTCATAACTAATTCAGAGGTTGGTTCAGTCTGCTTATTTCTATCTGTGGGGGCCGAATATATGGAAAAATCAGAAGGTGCGTACCATTTGAAGACTGATATTAATCGGCTATATCCTACGAGAGTGGGGAGCCGAATATAATATATGTGCCGAATAGGTGTAAGTCCTTAGGCCGAATAAAAGAAAGGACAATGATTAAAAAGCAGGCCTGGCCCCGAGGATTGATCTGAACATGTATAAATAAACAACGGTTATAGAAAGGTATGTAAGAATCACTTCACTTAACTTAGTAAACAAGCTATCTTGAGTGTCTGAAACTAACTTGTCCGTCGGAGTGCTAATTCCGACACCCCGACCGGAGTGTTTGTATCTTTTCAGATGACTAGCTGAGGATCACTAGCGTCTCCCAGGATCCGAAGAGTATTTCCAAACCATTTTTCCACAGTTGGCGCCGTCTGTGGGAATACTCAAATACATCCATGGCAAGCGTGACTGAAGATCCTCTGATAGCCATTGACGAGACCGCACAGGGAGATGACCTCACTCCAGCAAATATGCTCGGAAAAGAAACCATCGCTGCAAGACGCGCCTTGAACTTCGACTCACCAACGACCTCAGCGCAAGAGACAATGCAGGCGATCATGGAACAAGCAAAGCAGAATGAACAAAGGTTAGAGAACATGATCGCTAAAAATGAGCGTCTCCGTCAAGATTTGGCCCTTGAAGTCGCAAAATCGAGAGAAGCCATGCGTCAAGATCCCGAACGACCTCCGAGGGCCGGTGGACAACGACCTCGAGCCCGACCAAAGGATACCGATAGCGACTCCAACTCATCGCCCACGGAGCTCAACAAGAAGGGACGATCCAAAACTTCCAGCTCCTCCGAAAAGAGTCTACATACAAGGAACAAGCGCAGGAGGAGCAGTTCAGACGAAGAGGACCAGCACGATCCTTTTGTCCGACGGATTGCAAGGGCGGCCCTGCCCAAGAAGTTCAAAACTCCGTCATTCACTCTTTACGATGGAAAATTAGACCCCACTGATCATATCCGTCACTACAAGCAGGCCATGACATTGCATGCAGACAACGAAGCCCTCATGTGCCAAATATTCCCCAGCAGCCTGGGGCCATTAGCTGTCAAGTGGTATTACAAGCTGGAGCTGGCCTCAATTAAAAGCTTCCATCAATTACAGAAATCCTTCAAGGCCAGGTTCATCACCAACGAGGTATTTGGGCTATGCAGATTCAGTCAGGAGAAACGCTCAGAGCGTATTCGGCGCGCTATTGAGAATGTTTCAACCTCGTTGACGACGCTTGTAACGACTCCATGGCCATCACCGCCTTCAAAATGGGACTACATCCTGACAGTCCTCTTCATAGCTCCCTGACCAGAAGATCCCCCAAAACAGTCTAGGCGTTGATGAAGAAAGTTGAAGAATACTGCAAAGTGGAAGATGATGCCTTGAGAAAAAGCTGGCCAAATGTCCAACAAAACGGCCCCCCCTGAAATTGCTCAACCAATAAGTTCTGTGCCACCTCCTAGCCCAGAGCCTCGGTAACGCGCTAAACGAGACAAAAGGCGGGATACTCGCCGATCAAGTGATCAATGCTCTCACCGGGCGAATGAACAACTGCAAGTCGACAACAGGCATTTGAGGCGTGCCGACAAGAAGTACACAGAGTTGTCAGAACCAATCGCTGCAATAATGACCAAAGTCCAACACCTTCCATTCTTTAAATGGCCGTCAAAAATGGTGGGGCTGCCCGACACGCGAAGAAGGGATAGGCGGTGCGAATATCACAAAGATCACGACCACGAAACGGAGAGTTGTTACGCATTAAAAGATCACTTGGAAGAACTAGTGCAAGACGGCCGACTGCAACAGTATGTGAGGAAGGGAAAGCCAACCAAGGCACTAGCCCTGAGGCAAGACTCACCTCCACTTAGCGTGATCCATGTGATCTACAGCCTGCCTGCACCCCCAACCGTGCACACCATTCAATTGCATCCAATCCCCCAAAAGCAACGTATTCCGACTGAATGGCCCAAAGAAGCTCCGCCAATACTTTCAAACTCCGATCTTAGGGCAAGCTTCCCACATCGATCCATTGGTCATTAAATTACGCATAAATCGATTTACCATTGAACGCATTCTCATAGACCCGGGAGTACTTCAGAGGTTATGTATTACCAAACTTTTCATCAAACTCGGCCTCAACGAGTCAGCTCTATCTCCGCGCCTCACCCATTGTTCGGCTTTAATATGAATCCTGAATACCCGTTAGGGAAGATCATACTACCTGTTCGAGCGGGCTCCAAAACGGTCGAAGTAGAATTCCTGGTCGTAAAGCTCCCTCCGCCGTATAATGTCATCATAGGCGAACCTGGATACATCTTATAAAGGTTCCAAGCATATATCAGCTTGTGCGCTTCCCGACAGCCCACGGCATTGAAGAGATCCGTGGCTCCCCCCAATCGGCACAAGCAGAGATTTTATGAAAACCCTATCACTGACCCGACCTGTGGGCTTTGATACTTGTATATATATCGTTTCTGCAATGCAAACATTTTTCTTCATCGCTCAATTCATTTCACAAACCCCATTGTAACGCCCGTCATGACGACGATTCGGGGCCCCCTTTGGTGGATGTCACCTTAGGGCCGATTAAGTCTCCGGATTCGGAGCGCCCTTCGTGGATATCACGATTGGCCACATTAAGTCTCCGGATTCGGAGCCCCCTTCGGTGCATGACACCTTAGGGCCGATTAAGCCTCCGGATTCGGAGCGCCCTTCATGGATATCACGATTGGCCACATTAAGTCTTCGGATTCGGAGCCCTCTTGGTGCATGTCACCTTAGGGCGATTAAGTCTCCGGATTCGGAGCCCCCTTGGTGATGTCACCTTAGGGCCGATTAAGTCTCCGGATTCGGAGCCCTTCGTGGATATCACGATTGGCCACATTAAGTCTCCAGATTCGGAGCCCCCTTCGGTGTATGACACCTTAGGGCCGATTAAGCCTCCAGATTCGGAGAGCCCTTCGTGGATATCACGATTGGCCACATTAAGTCTCTGGATTCGAAGCCCCCTTCGGTGCATGTCACCTTAGGGCCGATTAAGTCTCTGGATTCGAAGCCCCCTTGGGTGGATTCACCTTAGGGCCGATTAAGTCTCCGGATTCGGAGCGCCTTTCGTGGATATCACGATTGGCTACATTAAGTCTCCGGATTCGGAGCCCCCTTCGGTGCATGTCACCTTAGGGTCGATTAAGTCTCTGAATTCGGAGCGCACTTCGTGGATATCACGATTGGCCACATTAAGTCTCCGGATTCGAAGCCCCCTTCGGTGCATGACACCTTAGGGCCGATTAAGTCTCCGGATTCGGAGCCCCCTTGGGTGCATGTCACCTTAGGGCCGATTAAGTCTCCGGATTCGGAGCGCCCTTCGTGAATATCACGATTGGCCACATTAAGTCTCCGGATTCGGAGCCCCCTTCGGTGCATGACACCTTAGGGCCAATTAAGTCTCCGGATTCGGAGCCCCCTTGGGTGCATGTCACCTTAGGGCTGATTAAGTCTCCGGATTCAGAGCGCCCTTCGTGGATATCAAGATTGGCCACATTAAGTCTTCGGATTCGGAGCCCCCTTCGGTGCATGACACCTTAGGGCCGATTAAGTCTCCGGATTCGGAGCCCCCTTCGGTGCATGACACCTTAGGGCCGATTAAGTCTCCGGATTCGGAGCGCCCTTCGTGGATATCACGATTGGTCACATTAAGTCTCCGGATTCGGAGCCTCCTTCGGTGCATGACACCTTAGGGCCGATTAAGTCTCCGGATTCGGAGCGCCCTTTGTGGATATCACGATTGGCCACATTAAGTCCCCGGATTCGGAGCCCCATTCGGTGCATGACACCTTAGGGCCGATTAAGTCTCCGGATTTGGAGCCCCCACTTTGGTGCATGACACCTTAGAGCCGATTTAGCATCCGGATTCGGAGTACCCTTTGGCACGAACAAAACAAAACTCGCCAACATCAGAAATAAGGTGCTTAACTGAGCATACAAAAAATTCAGAATAAGACGCAAACAAGGTGCTTAACTGAGCATATAAAAAATTCAGAACAAGACGCAAATAAGGTGCTTAACTAAGCATATAAAAAATTCAGAATAAGACACAAATGTTTGAAATAAAGCTTTTTATTCGATCAAACAGTTGTTACCTAAACGCAATCCGCATTTGAGCATTACAATTTTTATTTAATCAGACAGTTGTTACATAAACACAACTTGCATTTGAGCGTTACAATACCCATTTCCAATCTCAAAAGCTAAAAAAGGGAGAAGACGCATTGGTAAAGCGGAAGCGCTGAATCAACTCCCGTCACCCGAAAGTCCTCCGCGGTTTGCAATGCCTTGAGCCAACTGTGCCCAAGTCCTCCCCTGATACCATTGACAATGTCAAGGCAAAGATCCAGGACAAGGAAGGATAAACCCAACGGTCGTTGCCTTTCCTTTCGGGGTGATCTGCTTCGACGAATTGAAGATTTATGCCAACTTTTGGACGCCCTACTTCCCATACAGATGGGTCCTCTGCCGCGCTCCATGGCAACACCAAGTTCGGCTGAACTCCAGTCTCTAACTAACATCCCCACTTCTCTCACCTCACATAAGTGATTGTCTATCTGCGCGAAGCGCCCTCTCCTTTTATTTTCAATACTGGCAGCGATCTCGAGGCCCCAATCCCGAGGCGATTTCACTAACACTAAACTCCATGAGAAAAACGTCGATTGACATTCGCCACGGCGTAATTATCCAAACGACTTTTTGAAGCACGTGCACTGGCCAAAAATCTAGGCCCCGAGCCGAGTTGAATTTGCCGCAGCCACTCTACCCACTGGCTTTCGGCTTCCTCAGGTTACAATAGCCTCATTCAGGAATAAACGGCTATCACGTATGGTTCGACCCTGCCGATCAACGTTTATACATTCATTCAAACATATACAATGAAACGAAACGCATACATATCAAATACGAACTGCAACAAAATATTTATCATAGAACGTTTTTTATTCAATAAAGCAAGCAATATATTACATAGTTTTGAACGCGATCTGCATTTCAACCTTACAACAAGTATACTTATACGGCGTCACCCTCATCCTCACTCTTCTCGACTTCAAAAGCAGAAAACGAAAAATGTTTACTGTGGTAGAGTGGCGATGCCGAATCGATGCTCGACGCTCGAAGAGCTTCTGCGGCTTGACATGCCTTGATCCAACCGTGCCTAAATCCACGATTTTCACATCGACAAACTTCTTCGGCAAGTTTTTCCTTGGCCTTTTCCATTCCAACTTTTCGGCCTTCGTGAAAACCTTTCTCATAGGCCCTCCCCTTCGCATTCTCCATTGCGAACATACTCGCCGTCTCACGATCGGCAAGCGCGGAACTGATGAGCCGACTGGTAACCCTTTCTTCCACGATTGGGTTTCCGTGCCCGATGGGTTGTGCCTGGGCCGCTTTGGTCTGCCTTAACTCGCGCTCAGCCGCCTCCACGCGAGCCTCCAACTTTGAATACGTCCTCTTCTTCTCCATTCTCGGCAGGCAGCGCGCAATCGCATACCGATTTCATAGGTAGTGTAAAGCCCCTCACCACCCCGTGAATGCCTTCGCGAATACTTCGTAGTCCTGACGACCTACCATCGATTGCTGAACCTCAGGAGGAAAATTTGTCAAGCAAACTCGACCGCTACATTTGGGTCTCGAATAATCGAGTCCGCCTCTGTCGGGTCTATCCACACAACACCGCAAAGCTTAATGGGCACGGTTCGAGCCAGATCCCCTCTTCAACCCGAGGTTAAGAAGATCTGGCCCTGCGACTGCTTGTCCCGCCTGGGCGACCTGCTTCGACGTCGAGGAGACTGACGCCTCTCTCGATCCCTGGAACTCCTACCCCTGTGCGCGAAGGGTCACCACCTCGATGCATGTCTCCACCAAGCTCAGCTAGCGTCCTTGCTTCCCCTCTACTGTTAAAGAAGAGTCTGTTCGACATTCACACGATACCTTTAAAAGCTAGAGTCAGTTGTTTACTGTATTCATAAAAGTTGTACCCTTAATCATTTATCCTTTATAGAGGCAGCACCCTCGAGATAATTTCATTAATTGTGAAAACCTCAATCGCCCGGCACCGACTGGATAGACCCGTCGGCGCCCGAATGATCATGCACCGCCTGGGGCAAGGGCAGATTAATCAACACATTCGGCTTAAGTGCCCCAGCCGGCTCATGAATGGACTTCAGAATGATCATGCACCGCCTGGGGCAAGGGCGTGATAGATTTATCAATCTATTCGGCCACAACCGCACCAGCCGGCCCATGAATCGACAACTAAGTTCGCCTCCTCCGGCGCCCGAATGATCATGCATCGCCTGGGGCAAGGGCAGATTAATCAATACATTCGGCTTAAGTGCCACAGCCGGCGCATGAATCGACTTCAGAATGATCATGCACTGCCTGGGGCAAGGGCGTGATAGATTTATCAATCTATTCGGCCACAACTGCCCCAGCCGGCCCATGAATTGACAACTAAGTTCGCCTCCTCCGGCGCCCAAATGATCATGCACCGCCTAGGGCAAGGGCAGATTAATCAACACATTCGGCTTAAGTGCCCTAGCCGGCTCATGAATGGACTTCAGAATGATCATGCACCGCCTGGGGCAAAGGCGTGATAGATTTATCAATCTATTCGGCCACAACCGCCCCAGCCGGCTATGAATCGACAACTAAGTTCGCCTCCTCCGCGCGCCGAATGATCATGCACCGCCTGGGGCAAGGGCAGATTAATCAATACATTCGCCTTAAGTGCCACAACCGGCGCATGAATCGACTTCAGAATGATCATACACCGCCTGGGAAAGGGCGTGATAGATTTATCAATCTATTCGGCCACAACCGCCCCAGCCGGCCCATGAATTGACAACTAAGTTCGCCTCCTCCGGCGCCCGAATAATCATGCACCGCCTGGGGCAAGGGCAGATTAATTAATACATTCGGCTTAAGTGCCACAGCCGGCGCATGAATCGACTTCAGAATGATCATGCACCGCCTGGGGCAAGGGCGTGATAGATTTATCAATATATTCGGCCACAACTGCCCCAGCCGGCCCATAAATCGACAACTAAGTTTGCCTCCTTCGGCGCCCGAATGATCATGTACCACCTGGGTAAGGGCAGATTAATCAACACATTCGGCTTAAGTGCCCCAGCCGGCTCATGAATCGACTTCAGAATGATCATGCATCGCTTGGGGCAAGGGCGTGATAGATTTATCAATCTATTCGACCACAACTGCCCAGCCGGCCCATGAATCGACAAAACTCCTAAGTTCGCCTCTTCCGGCGCCCGAATGATCATGCACTGCCTGGGGCAAAGGCAGATTAATCAACACATTCGGCTTAAGTGGCCCAGCCGGCTCATGAATCGACTTCAGAATGATCATGCACCGCCTGGGGCAAGGGCATGATAGATTTATCAATCTATTCGGCCACAACTGCCCAGCCGGCCCATGAATCGACAAAACTCCTAAGTTCGCCTCCTCCAGCGCCCGAATGATCATGCACCGCCTGGGGCAAGGGCAGATTAATCAATATATTCGGCTTAAGTGCCCCAGCCGGCTCATGAATTGACTTCAGAATGATTATGCACCGCCTGGGGCAAGGGTAGATTAATCAATCTATTCGGATTATGTTCCCCAGCAGGCCCATGAATCGTTTCAGCATAATACCAACGAACTATTCGGCATACGAATGATAAGATTACCATGATATTCAATCATAGAAAGGTCAACAGAGTAATCATTCTATCTAAAGTAGTGAAAGGCAAAAATTCTACACCAACATAACATCAAAAATTGCGCATTAGTAGTGAAACAAGGAGATAATTTTCATTAATAAATTGAGCGCAGACAGTAGCCAATTTATACATGAAAACTACTCGGAACCAACAAAAGTCCTAAAAAGAAAAACATACATTAAAAGGGAAAGCATTTCATAAAATTCGAATGACTCCCAGATCAATCCTCGGGATCAGACTCAAGTGGCTCAACATCCACTACTCATAAGGAATTGGCAAGGCTAATGCAACCCCAGCGGCATCAAGGGCCTTGAGCCACCCGTGTTTGAACCCCCGATTCTCAAACTTTGGGACTTCATCTACGTATTCTTTGAAGGCGGCGCATTTTCCTGCTTCGAATGCGGCAGAAGCCTTAGATTCTACCTTTTCCTTGGCCGCCTTCAACTCTGCTAACTCAGTCTCCATCTTATTAAGCGCCTCCTCGGCTAGCCTAAGCGATTCTTTGCTCGCGTTCGCCCTATCTTCGGCATCAGAATGGAGCTGATCGGCAGCCTGAGCCCTTTCCACTTCGGCTTCGGCTCGCGCAGTCTCCATAGCGGCTCTCATCATCTCAAACTCGGCCCTGCTCTTTTGATTGACCACCTCTGACTGCAAATGGTCAATCCTCTTAAGGGCATCGTGTAGGCGGCGGCCCAAGTCGGCGATCCTGCCGACCGTCTGCAAAACGAGTTGGGATCGTTAGATGCCATAGGCAACCAAAATCAAAATAAGTCAAAGTTCACCTACCAAAAGGGCCGACTGCGCAGATAGGGCTATGGCCACCAAATCCGGCACGACATGAAAGGACACCTTATCAGCTGGTAGGGAGACTGACGCCGCCAGACTCAAGGCTACCGCCGGGTCGGTAATGATGGATGCGTCGGAGGGAATCGGCGTGTCTCTGATCTTTGGCTGAACAATAAAAGGAACAACCACGTCCGATTCTTCTAAGCGAGGCCTTTTGTCGGCAAGACTATCTTCTGAACCGGCCTCTCTCTCGGCGCTACGCTTCTTGCCCCGCTCTTCCGAAATCAACCGTTCATCAATGACCGGCTCTTTTGCCGTTTCGGCTGCAACAATCTTAACCGGCTCTTCAATAACAGGTTCGAAACATTCAACCAAGGCAGGTCCAGAGCGGGTGGCCTCGGCCTTTTTTCGGGCGGCCATACGCTCGGCATTTTTCTTTCGAGCCATCTGCGTGAGGCTTTCCCCAGCCATACCTTCAAAAAAATCGCCGGGTAGGTCTCCCAAACCTCCAAAAATATCCCCGGAAGAAGACTCTGCCCAACTCAAAGTGGACGACGAGGTAGGCTGACTACGTCTGGCTGCCTCAAACGCCGAGTTTAGGGCCTCGTCAACCTCTTCGGCCTCCTCGGCGAACTCTTTGTCTGGTTCGGCGACTACCTCTACCACCGGCTTGACGTCTTGCCCCGAGTCAGAAGCTTCGAGACTAACTTGTCTCAGACTCTTAAAGCTAGGGAAGATAAGAGCCGCAAGCTGTTGATCGCCGGATGGAATTAGAATATTGTCAGCGGCTGAAAAAGTAGTGTAAGTAGGCTCGTATCGAAGAAGTATGTGGGCCGCTCTCCCTTGCTTCTGTAAGTTTGGACGGCCGAAGTATCTGAGTGCAGTCGCAACCTGCGCAAGGACCGCGTCGTCGGTAGAAACCAGAATCTTCTTCAAATTACTACCTGCAAAGACAAAGGGTTAGACACAGAGGAAGGCCGAGTAAAAGAAAAGTTCAGTAAACACAAGGAGACACACGGCAATCTGGTTCACCCCTCCGTCTGGGAATAGGGTCTGAGTGACCCTTGCCTTCGCCAAATTCCCAGTTCCCTCGGATATTGACCATTACATTATCCACACGCTTGCCAGAACTGGCGAGCATGGTTACCAAATGATGGTCAGTATCCTTGGCCCTAAGAAAGTACCGCCTAAGCCAACCGGAAGATTTGGCTAAGGCATAGCAGTGCCGAATGGCCGGAATCCCAAGATCGATCCCGAGGCGCCGATTCAACTCTATGATCCCCATTACGATTCGAAAAAAGTTCACGTTGGGCTGAGAAGGAATCAGACCCCAATAGCGGAGGACGGCCCTAAGGAATGGATGTAGGGGAAAACGGACCCCGCCCTCTGCAATGGATAGGAGAGGAAAAACGATTGAATTTTGATCCTCTCTCTCCATATCCAGAGTGTTGTCCGTCACTAGAGATAGATGAACATTGTCGGGGATGGAAAAGTGTCGCCGGAATCCGTAGACACGACCCTCAGAAAGGAGGTCTTTCAAGTGTTTGGCCATTTTCACGGGGAATAAAGGGGTTCACCAAAATGAAAATAATAAACAGAAAGTAGGATTGCAAAGAAAAGAGAAGAAGACTTACGAGGAGCAAGGGAGACGAGGGTAGACGGAGAAGAGTTGCAGAAAATGCGAGTCAGAGAAGGGATATCCGCTGGAGTCCAAGAGTCTCGAATACTCGACGAATTGTGCATTCGAAAGGACTGAAATTTCAAATCACAATAAATGTGAGACGCATGATTGAGGCGGAAAAGCATAACGATGAACGAAAAGGTGTGCGGATCCTGACATCTATATTGGGGTACGCGAAGCCGCCTGACCTATTTTAACTTTTCCAATTCAAGACCAAACACGCCGATTAACTTCCGTCAATGGAGAGTTCGGAGGGCAATTGTGGGGGCCGAATATATGGAAAAATCAGAAGGTGCGTACCATTTGAAGACTGATATTAATCGGCTGTATCCCATGAGAGTGGGGAGCCGAATATAATATATGTGCCAAATAGGTGTAAGTCCTTAGGGCCGAATAAAAGAAAGTACAATGATTAAAAAGTAGGCTCTTGCCCCGAGGATTGATCTGAACATGTATAAATACAGGAACAACAGTTATAGAAAGGTATGTAAGAATCACTTCACTTAACTTAGTAAACAAGCTATCTTGAGTGTCTGAACTAACTTGTTCGTCGGAATGCTAATTCTGGCACCCCCGATCGGAGTGTTTGTATCTTTTCAGGTGACTAGCTGAGGATCACTAGCGTCTCCCAAGATTCGAAGAGTATTTCCAAACCACTTCTCCACACTATCCTCTACCCTCACGAGATTAAAGGGTATTTTGAAAAGGTGGTTAAAAATTATTTCTAAACTTTTTTTAACTTTTTTATGAGAGAGGAAAGTGGGTTAAAAGTTGAGAAGTGACTTTTAGCCCACTTCCTAAAATAGCCTTAAGTTATTCCACACATGGAGATTATTAATCCCATTAGACTAATAATTCACCCTTCATTTTTCTAACCAAATATTATTTTCTTTATTCAACATAATCCAATCTCATACCCTAATTTCACAAAACAGACACCCGGCTTAGATGAAGCCAACCATTATTTTCACCAAACGGTGCCGTTTTTGCGATGCGCAACAGCTCCTTTCCCTTTCTTTCGTGGTCTCCAATTCCAAGGTGGGTCTGACTCATCACGTGACGTGATGAATGAAAAGAATAAAAATAAAATAAAACAATTATTTAAAAATATATATAACAGAATTTCTTACTTTTTTTTTATTAATATTATTAATATACATACATACACATAAATAATTAAATTATATTTTATTTAAGTTTTATTTTTTGACCATGACAATATACCGTATACATCTTATTACAAATGAAACAAAATCACAATATTCCATAGCAAATACCATAGCAACTGTTAATTTTTTTCATGAATCTAGATTACTATCAGTCCAAATCTAAAAATATTATCTGAGCCCGTGAAGCATACTACAAGTCTTATTTTAATAATTTAAATAATTTATTTTATAAGACCCTTCATGTACACCATTTATGATATATAAAAAAAAAATTAGATGAAAAATTATGTAATATGGAATTCTTGAAATAACTACAAAGACAATACCATACTCTTTTTTTTGAACGGACAATACCATACTCTTTGAATACCCACTTTAAACAAAAATATAAAATGTAATTAATAATTTTAATCTCACACAATGAGAAAAATTAATTTATATACATAAATTAGTATTAATAGATGACTTGTGCGATAATATTTTTAAAAATATTAATTGAATTATTTGTATTTATTTATTTATAATTATTTAAAAAATATTTGTAATGTAGGTAATGTAGAAAAGTATTTTAAAATATAGGATTTATTACACTTTCTACTCCTAAACTTTTGTCAAATTGTCTATTTAGTTTATGAACTATCGATTGAATCTATTTAGTTTCTAAACTATACCTGGCAAAATCTATTTAGTCTCTAAACTATCGATTGTATCTATTAGGTTCCTAAAATAAATAAATCAAGTTTATTTAGTTCTTAAAAGGATTACAAAAATAAAATATATGTTCATACATATTATAAATTAGTAAAAGATCCTCCCCAATTAAGATTTTATTACAGAAAATCTTTTAAATCTTTATTTTGTCTTTAAAAGTTATTTTATTTCGTTGTGTGTGTTTAAATTAATATTAGAGTTTGATTTTTCAATATTGCCAATAAATTATATGAATATTAGATATACTTGAAGAAATATAATTACATAATTTAAAAAATAACACTTTTCTACCAATAATAATAGAATAAAATAATATATTAATTAAGTAATAAAAAGAATTTAGCGAAAAATTTAAAAATAATCAATTAGAAATTATAAACGAAATCTGACATATAATACTAGATAAAAGTAAGCACATATCTATTGTAGAAGATAAGTAATAAAATACTATAGATAATTAACTTTATCCATATAAAGAAAATTCAATATATGGATTGACGCTCACTTTTCAAAGACAAAATAAAAATTTAAATTTTTTTTTAAAATAAAATTTTAACTTGATAAAATCTTTTTCTAATTTATAATATATTTTATTGGGGGTATTACCTGCCAGTGGGGACAAAAGATGTAAATCACAAATTAGGGAGAAATCTTTAAAAATTACAAAGACATGAAAAATTAATAATCATTTATCATTTTACCCTTTACTCTCAAATCCCTCTCTCTCTCTCTCTCTCTCTCTCTCTCTCTCTCTCAGAGTACACATCACATCCCCATCTCACCTTTTAAAAAACAAAATAAATTTTATTTTATTCTATTTTAATAAAATACACAAAAAATTTAATATATAAATTTGATTTTTATAAAATTAATATTATTCAAAAAATATCAACCAAATATTTAAAATGAGACTAATATTTAACAAAGGGTGAATTGTGACACATTTAACCCTAAATTTTGAATCTTGTTCCAAATCAGGACAATTGAAGATATTATTAGATTTTTTCAAGGGTAAAATCGTCAATTTGATAAAGTATAAACTAATTTGACAAAAATAAATGTCAAACAAATATTTTTGAAATTTTAAAAATTATTTCTACCCACTAAAACTAAAATTATGTAAAATTGATAAATCTTTTAGACATTTATTTTTTTTTACCAAATTGATTTTTATTATGTATTTGAATGATGATCAAGTAAAATTAATTTTTAAAAATTAATCATGTAATTTTTATTAATTTTTATAATTTTACATAATTTTATCAGTGGTGGATAAAAATAATTTTCAAAAAATTAAAAATATTTTTTTGACATTTATTTTTGTCAAATTAGTTTATATTTTATTAAATTGACGATTTTGCCCTTGAAATTAAACAATGATATCTTCAATTGTCCTTATTTGGAACAAAATTCAAAATTCAAGGTCAAATGTATCACAATTAAAAAGTTAGGGACTAAAGTGACACGAGTCCCAAACTATAGGGACTGTTAGTGTAATTTGTCCTTTAACATATTTAATAAAAATTTAAATTATAATTCAAAAAATATATACAAAACTTACATAATTAAAATGATTTGTATGATTTGAAATTAATGTAAATAATAATTATTTAGAATTACTTTTTGAACAAAAAAATATTATTTTTATTTACTGAAAAACATAAAGACTAATAAAAATTAAAATATTAAGGCACCGTTTGGGAAGAAGGTTTCCAAGCTTTTTTGGTTATTTTAGCCACAAAAAACAAAATAGGTTATTTTAGCCACAACAAACAAAATATCACATCCAACTCATAATCATTACACTCTTCTCTCACAAAAAAAGTCAAAAAGCCCTTCCCAAACCAAGCTTTTTAGCCCAGGCTAAAATAATCAAAAAAAGTCAAAAAGCCAACTCACTTCCCAAACGGAGGTTAACTCAAACTGTAAAATAATAATAATAATAATAATAATAATAATAATCAAACCATATAAATGTTAACTCAGATTGTACAAATAAAAAATAATAATAAACCATACAAATAATAATATTATTATTTTATTTTGGTAAATATTGTATAACTTTTAAACTATAAATATTTTTTTATTAAAATAATACTATTAAAATATATTGACAATATGTTTAAAATGAGATTAATATTAAATATATTTAATAAATTTAACATAATAATTTAAAATAATTTAAAAATTACATTGTTTTAAATTATGTAAATGATTAAAATGAAATGTCCGATTAAAAATGATACGACCAAAAATTGAGCTCGTTTGGGAATTGAAAATTTTAGTTTGCTTTTTAAATATTGAGGAAAAATGTGCAAAGAGAGAAATAATGTTAGAGACCCAAAGTTTGGATTCTTAAATTTATCCACAATGATATGACAAAAAATGTAAGCCCTACATAAGTAATTATATGATAAATCAAAAGTTAACATTGTAGATCAAATTGTGGGAGATTATTTGTGAGTCTTAAACATTTTTCTATAAACTATTTAAATTACTTAAATAAAAACAATTTTTCAATTTTTAAGACTTTAAACACTAATGATCACTACTGGTTATGTTTTCAAAAAAATATTAATTTTTAAACTATAAATAAGTTTGATGATAAGAAAGATATTTTTAAATCTTAAAATTATATATTCTTTTAAATTTAAAAATATCTTTTTTAAATTTAAATTATCAAAAGTAATTTTTTTGTACTAACTGTTAGGCTTATTTATTTTGATGATTTATTTAATTATATTTTAATTTATTTGAAAGAGAAAAATAGAATCCAAAATTTATTTTGATGATTTATTTAATTATATTTTAACTTATTTGAAAAAGAATAATAGAATCCAAAATTTATTTTGATGATTTATTTAATTATATTTTAATAGAATGCAAAATTTATTTTGATGATTTATTTAATTATGTTTTAATTTATTTGAAAGAGAAAAATAGAATCAAAATTTATTTTGTCCCATTATTTCTTACCTAAACTTTTATCATAAATATTGTTTAAATGTATTTAATATTTGCTTAAATCAGGAATTAATTTCAACCCAAAAATAATGCCCAAACTAGAAGTTCAAACAGCCCAAAACAAAGGTTCAAACAACCTAGCACAGCAGCAGGCCAAAAGGTTTAAACAGTCTAGCACAACAGCAGACCAAAAGGTTCAAACAACCCAGCACAGCAGTAGGCCAAAAGGTTTAAATGGAAGATATTCAAATTAGTAATGATGGAGTGGAAGATATTCAATATAAGGATATCTCACCCTCTTTACATTCTCTTATTCAGCTTATTAATAAAGTTTTGTAATTTTTTATCATTACAAGGATGAAAAACATCACATGATCAAGTTTTCATAATAATTAACAGAAAATTAATTACCTCCCCATGCAAAGGTTCTCCAAGAACACTAGGGTATGTGATTGATGAATATCTCATGTTGGTCACCGCTTCACCTGATACATTAGTAGTGGCCTGAGATAAAAGCCTCTGATTTCCAAATGTAGGGCAGTGAAGATGTTGATCTAACATCTGCATGTGCATAGCCATCATATCTTGCCACCTATGGATCTCCAAAATAAGTGTAAACAATGCTTCATCATCTGGTATGTTTTCTATAAACTGCAAGCCACTTCGCAACAGTTCATAAAAAGGCACATGGCATTTATCAGCTTCAACCAATAGCCAGATCACATCTAAACAAATGTGTAACCATTCAATTAGGGCTTTATCAGGTTTCCAGCATTTTGCACCATCAAATTCATTGCTCCCCTGTTGTCTTTGGTCCCAATTAACCAGCCAATTCAGCACATGGTGGAAAATGTCAGCATGAGTTACAGGCTTCAAATTGGATTGAAGACCAGTTAAAATAATCTTACAGCATAACTGACATAGACTACTTATAGCATTATCTCTTATTAATAAATTGGTCCTGGTTGTGGACTGTTGTCCTGTACAAGTGATATCAGATGATTTCATCGGTGATAAAGCTGCACCAGATAATGGTTCAGTAGCTGACTGAGCAGGGGATCCAATACCATGAATTGAAGGCATAGGAGATGCATGATTTGAAGACTGAAAAGTAGAGGAAGTGGGTGTTATGTTTGAAGATGGCAATATCCCAGACTGTGATAAACTTGTAGAAGAGACAGCAGGCATGGAGTGGCTGTTGACTACAGTAACAGACAGACATGCAAGTTTAATTCTTAAAAAGACATGGGATGATCCATAATAATGATGATGACGACGACGACTACGAAGATGATAATAATGACGGAGAAGCAGAATCAAACGAATTAACTTACAAGACATATCCAATCCTTCCATCTGGCAAAAGCATCGGCATCATTGGCATGCCACCAGGAGGAGGTCCCCTTCCGTAGATCGGTGGCTGCAAAACAGTGGCATCAATATCAGCAAGCACAACTGAAGAAATAAAGCTAGAACTAGCAGGTTTAAAAGGATTAGACTCATATGCTAAGCCTTTCTTTGTTGTTCTTACAAATATGCAGACATATATGTATTTGAGAGTAGGAGACAGCTGAGCATTTGTCTTCAAACTGCCATACATAGCCACAGGTATATGCTTTGTTTGGTTCATCTGTCTATTAAGTGCTAGACTATTCTATTGCTGCACAAGAAAAGAAAAAAAATGTACACCTTGTTTAGTCCCCCATTGGAATTTTTTAAAAAAGAGTAAATTACACTGTTGTCCCTTGAGCTAAATTATTTTCTCATATATTTTGGCTTTTTTAGCACTACCTGATGACATATTTTTCTGGAGACAAATGGTTGAAAGGATAAAAAGAACCAGTTGAGGGGGTTATGAACCCACCTCAGTCTCATTGTGATAATCTGAATAGTTCATTTTGTAGAGTTTACCAAGTAGATTGTTCATTCAAAAAATTAAGTTGATATCGGATTATAGCCTCAAGTCTCGGGGTGTGAGACTTGGAGCATGCGGTAGTTTCTTTACGTTGGATGGAAAGGTGATAAACTCACTGCTTCAGTGCTTCAGTGACTCTGCTTCAGTGCTTCAGTGACTCTTCAGTAAAGAACAACTTGTGTTTCATTAAGCCATCAACCCAAATGAAGACAGTTAGTCAAGAAGAGATATACCTGAAAGTTAGTTCACTCATGTAACTAAAAGTTAGTTATGAGTAAGAGTGAGAAAGTTAGAGTTTGTTTAGAGGAAGTTAGAGTTTGTTATAACAAACTCTAACCATCTTGTATAAAGCTGTGCACACTCATGTAAATCAATTCATTGAGAATTCAATTCAAATTTTGTCATGGTATCAGAACTTTAGAAGCTCTTACGAGTAAGGTCCAACAATGGTGATTTCTCATCCTTCATCATCAAATTCTCAATCTATACCATCAAATCTTAGTCTTCTTGTTTCAAATTTCAATTCCTTGATTACTGTCAAACTTGATTCTACAAATTTCTTGATTTGGAAAAGCCAACTTCAAAATGTTCTTCGAGCCACAGATTTCCTTGGTTTTGTCACTGGTTTGGTACCTTGTCCAGTCTCTGAGATTCTTGATTCCTCTGAAAACACAGTGCCAAATCCAGAATTTCTTCAATGGAAAACTATAGATGCACATCTTCTGAGTTGCATTACTGCAACACTCTCTCCTTCTGTGTTTTCTTCAGTACTTCATCATCACCATTGTTTTCAGGTATGGAGTGCTTTAGAGAAGAAATATACTTCACTTTCTCGCTCACATATTCATCAGTTGAAAAATCAGTTACAATCAGTTACAAAAAGAGGTTCGTCAATGGAGGAATATCTGACTCAGATCAAAGAGATCTCCAATCAACTTCGTCTTGCTTCTTCAATGGTTGATGATGAGGATCTGGTACTCCTCACTTTGAATGGATTACCTGAAGAGTATGATGCTCTCAAAACTGCTATACGAGCTCGTGTAGAATCAATTTCCATGGAAGATTTGTGTTCTCTTCTCTGTTCAGAGGCCATACATGTTGAAAACAAAGCTAAACTTGCTCTACAACATGAATCTCCAGTTGCTTATTCCACAACTAAGAGTTCTGAAGGTTCACCATCCTATTCTCAGTATTCTAGGGCTCATTCATCTGGCAATCAAAGTTACCGAGGCCGCAATTCTTTTAGAGGTTCAAAAGGTGGACGATATAGAGGAGGTAGATCCAATCGCTCTAACAGAGGCAGATTTGGAGGACACACCAATAATTACAATTCTAATTCTGGTTCTGGATGTCAAATCTGTGGAGGTTTCACTCATACAGTATTTGATTGTTGGTTCCGCATGGATCCAACCTATCAGCCACCTCATTCTTCATCAACTTATTCAGGTTCCCAGTTAAAGGCTTATT